>PVIU01002199.1:52292-154948 GCA_004026605.1 Ondatra zibethicus | reverse complement strand
ACAGACCTAAACTGAAAACTCTCAATAGATGAACTTAAAATGACTCAAAGACACTCAAAAATTGTTCAAACATAACATCCTTAACCATTGGAGAAATGTAAATCAAAACAACTCTGAGATTCCATCTTATCCTTGTAAAAATGACCAAGATTAAAAATACTGCTCACAACTTATGCTTAAGAGAATGTTAATGCCGCAAAACAATCCCACACCAGTTTGGAAATTATTATTAAAAGGGTTCTTTATTGGAGGGGAAAAAACTTACAGATCAATGTCCCAAACCACAGTCCTCTCATCACAAATAGGAAACAGAGAGTCTAGCAATCTGAACGGGAGCCGAAAGCAAGAGAGCGAGCGGAGGACTGCTGCCGCTTTTTAAAATGAAATAGACCATGCCCTAGTATCTTAAAGGCTATTGGCTGAGGGAGCAGAAGGAGCTCCCGCAGCACCTCCCCCTTTTGTTTAAGTAAGAGAGTTCTAAACCTACCACAATATTATATACAATAAAAACAAATATCCTATTCTAACTAGCTTAAGTCTTGTATAATAAATAACTTGGCTAAGTCATGAGAGGAAAGTAACTACATTTATCTAGTCTTCAACCCCATCAAAGATCTGAGAAGGGAAATAATGTTACCTGAGTAATTAGGAAGTGCATTCAAACAACTTCCAAAATATACAACAAATCACAGAGACAACTGGCTACCTGGGCAATCACCCAAAGTCACATTTGCAGCGTTGAAGCAACCAACTTTGACTAAGGCCTAGAATAACTGACAGATTATTTTTGAAGGCAAGAAATTTTTCAAAACCATCTTACCCTGTCTTGGCAAGATTTGACAGTTCTGCTTATCCATTTCCGGATATTATGTATTTTGTCAGTAGTTGAGGTATGGGCAGTTCCTTGTCCAGAGGCCAGTTTTGCCAAGAAGAAGACAAGCTCCAAATGGAGTGCTCAACAATCCCTCAGGAATAGATCGGTGTTGCCAGGAGCGATTGTGTCTCACTACCACAGAACTCTAGGTTAGATTAAATGCCATTTTCTACAGCTCTTTGAAGAGGTTGAAGATTATTTATACAGAATATAATCTCTATGTATCTAAAGAACCTGATTAGTCTAACTATAAATATGACAAACATAGATGACTATTGGTCTACAATTCTTACTACCTATCTAACTTAAAGACTAAGAGAATAAACAACTGTGTAATAAATGAGGACAGTGACTCTCCAAATGTAAACAATGTACAAGTATACATTGCAATATGGTAAAAAATATATATATCAATACATAAACAATATATAAGTATCTTAATCAGTGGTAGAAATATACACTGCAATATGGTAAATATATATATCAATATAATATATATATCAATACATAAAAATGTTTTAAACAGAGGTAGAAGCATGCATGCATACAATATTCAATATAATTTAACTTTGTATCATATACAAGAATCTATGCTAATGTAATTATCTATAAACAATAACTCACAAATACCAATCTATTATCCCATCATCCAATTTTCCCTCTTTTTTTTTTCAAAAAGATTCCTGAGCTTATAAAATTCCTCCCTCAACCCTCAACCGTATGCTAATTATAATCAACCCCTAAATGAGGTCCCTAAACCCGAGGACAAACTATGCTGGAAGAGGGGACATCATCCTCTAGAATTACTTCCAGATATCATGGGGGTGACATTCTTTCTAGGGGATCCTGTGAAAGTAAAATGATGGTTAAATTTCAAGATCAATATCTGGTAAAATTGCAAATAGTCTCTAAGTATTTTGTGGAGGTCTGGCCAGAATGTTGTAAAAGATGTGCACTGTTTCAGCTAGCCAAGTTGGAATCATCTTGTGCAGCTGATACCCGAAACAGGTCTTGTAGTAGTGCTATCAGTATCATGACGTCATATCAACCAGGTGGAGTTGTTGTTATGTGGTCCCATCTTCTTCCTGGAAACTTCAAAGATAGCTGCGGGAAAAATTCATTGTTCATTGTGGAAAACCTAAACATTATTTATATGGACATATACGGTTGTATATCAGTGAAAAGCATGATAAAGACAAAAATAGATATGAAGAAAAGCAAAGATGTTTTCTAAATTCACTTATCTTTCTGTCTCATATCATGGCTCTTGACATGAGACAGAAACTCTGGGTTTTTCTCTTAACAACAGGCTTGGAATTAGAGAAGGACTGAGCCAGAGTCCAACTCCAAAACCAGCTCTATATACTTATGAATATAAATAAACAAAAAATATATGTAAAAATTATTACTTATGGAACCTATTCGATTTTCTTGGTGATCCATATTGGGTAGTAATTTTTTCCATTTGTCAGTATTCAAATATCCAGGGTCCCTTGAATTTTTTTTTGAAGATGAGTGTTGTTCTTCTGGGATAAGAACAGAACTCTGTCCGCATTCTATATGATTTTCTTACCACCTGTATGATTATCATCAGTGTGGATGAGCTGTCATTCCTCTTTCCAAGAGGTTTCTCCTCTTCAAATTGAACCTTTATTAATTTTGATGGTATCCCCAATTTTTCTTCTCCTGTGGAAACAAGAGCAAAACCCCTTCCTCAACGTAGCACACCTCCTGGCTTCCATTGAGAGGTCAGCACATCCTTGAAATAAACTGGTTGATTTAGTTCAGCAGATTTTTCCATTATCCAATGTCTTTTTGCTGCTGTTGTTCCTTTCTCATTAGCGTTAAGAAAATTCAAGGTTAATAAGGCATTATGTAATCTATTTCTGGGGGCATTTTCCACCCCTTTTTGTTTGTTTAACATATCCTTTATAGTTCGATTTGATCTTTCTATAACTGCTTGACCTGTAGGATTGTGAGGTATACCTGTAACATGCTTAATATTATAATAAGCAAAATACCATTTCATTTTCCTAGAGACATAAGCTGGACCATTATCTGTCTTTATTTGTGCAGGTATACCCATGATGGCCATAACTTCTAATAAATGTGTGATTACTGAATCAGCTTTTTCTGAGCTTAAAGCAGTTGCCCACTGAAAGCCTGAATAAGTGTCAATGGTGTGATGTACATATTTTAATTTTCCAAATTCTGCAAAGCAGAACACATCCATCTACAAGATTTCATTCCTTTGAGTACCCTTCGGGTTGGTCCCTGCAGGTAGCACTGTTTGGTTATATAAAGAGCAAGTAGGGCATCTCTTTATAATCTCCTTGGCTTGTTGCCATGTAATGGAAAACTCTTTCTTTAAACCTTTGCCATTGATGTGATGTTTTTTATGAAATTCTGAGGCCTGCAACACAGTTCCAATCAATAACTGATCAATTTCTGCATTACCTTGTGCTAGAGGACCTGGCACACCCATATGGGATCAGATGTGTGTTATGTACATAGGACAAAGCCTATTCCTGATTATGTCTTATATCTCTATAAACAATGAATTCTGTAACATCTGGTATAAATTCAGAGGTTTCAATATGCAAGATAACTCTTTCTGAATATTGTGAATCAGTAACTATATTAAGAGGCTCTTTAAAATTCCTTAGTACCATAAGAATGGCATATAATTCTGCCTTCTAGACAGAAGTATAAGGGCTTTGTTCCACCTCACTCAATTCATCTGATTTGTAACCTGCCTTCCCTGATTTATTAGCATCAGTATAAAATGTATGGGCTCCAGTTATTGGAGCATCATGTACAATTCGAGGAAAAATCCAAGAAGTTCTCTTTATAAGGTTAAGTCTACCACTTTTTTGGGATAGTTGTTATTAATTTCTCCCAAAAAAATTAGCACAAGCCCTTTGCCATGATTCATTGTCTTCCCATAACTTTTTTATTTCATCAGTAGTGAAAGGCGCTATAATTTCTGCTGGGTCTATACCTGCTAATTGACGAAGTCTCAGTTTACCCTTTATAATTAATTCAGAGACATTTTCTATATAAGTTTTTAATTTTTTACTTGGTTTGTATGGTAAAAAGATCCATTCTAAAATAATATCTTCCCTCTGCATTAAAATTCCTGTAGGAGAAATTCTGGAAGGCAGTATGACTAGAATACAACTAAGATTTGGATTCACCCTATCCACATGTGCCTCCTGTAATTTTTCCTCAACCATTGTCAGTTCCTTTTCTGCTTCAGCTGTTAATTCTCTGGGACTATTCAAATCTTTATCACCATCTAAGGTTTTGTTTAAATGAATTATTAGATCAGGTGTTATCCCAACAGCCTGTTGTAGACTGGAAATGTCTCCTAACAATCTTTGAAAGTCATTAAGAGTCCGTAACCAGTCTCTCCTAATTTGTGCCTTTTGTGTCCTAATTTTCTGTAAAACTATTCTGTAACCTAGGTAATTAACAGAATCTCCTCTTTGAATCTTTTCAGGAGCAATTTGTAATCCCCATTTAGGCAAAATTATCTTTACTTCCTCAAACATTCTTTCTAAAGTATCTATGTTTGAATCAGATAGCAAAATGTCATCCATGTAATGGTACATTATAGACTTAGGGAACTGCTTACATATTATTTCTAATGGCTGACTTACAAAGTATTGACACAGGCTGTGGCTATTGAGCATTCCGTGTGGGAGGACAGTCAACTGGTATCTCCTAGTAGGCTGAGAGTTATTATAAGTAGGTACTGTGAAGGCAAATTTTTCTCTATCCTTTTCTTGTAAAGGTATAGTAAAGAAGAAATCCTTTAAATCAATAACTTTAAGAGGCCATCCTTTGGGTAACAGGGAAGGCAGAGGAATTCCAGACTTTAGAGGGCCCATAGGTTGAATTACCTTGTTGACAACCCTTAGATCTGTCACCATTCTCCATTTACCAGATTTCTTTTTTACAGCAAACACAGGAGAATTCCAAGGGCTAGTTGACTCCTCAATATGTCGAGCATCTAATTGCTCCTGTACCAATTGTTCTAAAGCCTGCAATTTATCTTCCGCTAGAGTCCATTGCTTAACCCATATTGGCTTCTCAGTTAGCCATTTTAAAGGTAGGGCTGTTTGTTTGTTGCTTTATGTTCTTGTACAGCCTGAATGGCTGGTGACCTTTGTGCATAGTACCTTATTACATCCTTCCCAGAATTATGAGTTCTTGGGATTGCAGGAATGTTAATCTGGGTATTCCATTGCTGTAGCAGGCCCCATAAATTTATTGCAATAACAGCTACATATGGCCTTAGCTTTCCTCTTTGACCTTCTAGCCCAATACAGTTAACCCATCTCGTGCTTTGTTTAACTTGAGATATGGTTCCAATTCCTAGTAATTGAACATCTGCCTCTTGAAGAGGCCAATTTGGATGCCAAGATTCTGGAGTGATGATACTCACATCTGCTCCTGTATCACAATCACAATTCCATTTATACACATTCTCAGTTTGGTCTCTGATCATTTATAGACGTTTGCCAAAATATATGCTTCTTAGTTCCTATTTGAATTTCTGATTTATCCTCCAAATTTGAGCCATCATTTAGAACCTTATGATCTTGCACAGAAGTTTCTAGAGTTTTTAATTTTCCTGGTGTGACATGTCTTCCATGGTTACTGGGAATGACTGAGCCACTTTTGGCTTGGGGGCTTGTGAGAGGCCCCTCAGGGAGTTTCCAGACATGGTATCGGGTTGCCTTGTCTGTCTGTTGTTGATCTGCATTCATTGGTCCAATGTCGTCCTTTACCACACCTCCTGCATATACCTGAAGGCCGAGGTTTCCTATTCTTGCCATTCTCAGATGAAGTGTTATTCTTAGAAATTCCTTGCCTGCAATCCCTTTTTAGGTGTCCTAATTTACTACAATTAAAACATTTGGCAGATTAATGTCCCCTCATCATTTTGGAAACCGCTTCTCCTACCCAAGATTTGTCATCATAATTAAAGTTCTGAAAATTCATGGTATGCTGGATCCATTCATCCATAGGTGCTGATCTAGACCTTAAAGGCCCAATTATGTTTTTGCAGTCTAAGTTTGCATTTTCAAAAGCCAGCAATTCAAGAATTAGTCATCTAGCTTCTGGGTCTGTTACTCCTATGTTCAGAGCCTTAATTAATCTTTGCAAAAAGTCAGTATAGGGTTTTCCCTGTCCCTGTCTAACCCTGGTATATGACTCTATCTTTCTCCCTAGTTCTGGTATCCTATCCCAGGCATTCAAGGCTGCTTTGTGGCATAGGGACAATACTTCATCATAAAGAGCTTGGACCTGTGGATCAGCATACGCTCCTATGCCAAGAATTTGATCCTGCAAAACCTCCACACCTTTTGCTCTTCCTTGCTGTTCTATATGTTTGGATTCTTCTCTGAAATAAACTCCAAACATCAAGGAAGGTCCATTTTCCAACATCATTGATGCTAACTGGGAGAAATCATGAGATATAGCCCTGACATTAGAAGCCCAAGTTCTTATCATTTCCTTAACAAATGTAGAGTGCAAGCCATAAGTAACGACAGCGTGCTTAATTTCCTTCAGATCATTCAGTCCTATCGGCGTCCATCTACCTTCTTTGGCTCCCTTTGAGCCTTTAGAAGTTGAAGCTTTGTCAGGATAAATTACAGGGTATGTCACTAAAACCCTGGGTAAACCAGTTCTGACAGCTGGTGGTGGCATTGTATCCTACCCTTGCGTCTTCTCACTGAGTTCATCGGCTCTAATAATTTCCTCAATCATTTCAAATCTCTTAATCATTGTCTCACATAAGGCCTGAATTTCCTGACCTGCAAAGGTTTCTAGTGATTTCCCTATGGTATTAATTTTCTGGTCCCCATTCTGCATCTGTGATTCCAAGATTTTAATGTTTCCTTTTAAAGATAACATCTCCTCCTTGAACTGCCCCTGGATATCATATAAGTTGCCATCCTGGAGGTATATTCTGTCTGTTACCTTATCAAAACTCTGGGACAACTTCTGAAAGTCAAATTCAACAGGCTGGACCCTCTCAGGTAAGTTCCTAGTACCCTTAGATATGGAGTCAATTTTGCCTATCATGATATTAATCCTATCAATTAATGTCATATACTTCCATAATGACATAACATGGAGAAGAAAACTGAGACCTAATAACCAGTAAATTGAGATACCTCCAAGGTCATAGAGGCCTCATGTGATTTCAGCAAAAACCGTGGCTAGAGTCCCGTTAAAAACGAAACCTGCCATTTTACCTGTTAACCAGAAGATGGCGCTGTTTCTGAGTTGCGACTGGAATCAATGGAAAGGTGTTAAGATAGATCCTGTGGTAAAATCCACCCTAATACTTGTTAAGAAACTGGGGGAAAAATGAGTCTCAAGAAGTTAAATGTAGCAAAATCAATTCCATACACAGAGCAAGAAAGTCTTGGTACAAGGAACAGAAACCCAGAAGCTTCCAGCGGCTAGCAAACAGCTCAGCTAGCCCCGGGCATCTGCCTGCCGCTCTGCTGGGGATCACAGCTCCCACCCGATAGAGGGGTCGTGACACAGCTGCTGCTGAGGTTCCAGCACTGCTGGTCAACCGTTCCTACGCTGTGTCTACTGGAATAAAGGGTCGAGCTGCAAAAGCCGCTGCTGGGATTTCAAACTGCAATTCTATTTGAGCTGTCAGAAAGCCCCAAGGAGTTTTTGTCCCAGGGAATTTTCAGCGTTTGGCAACCTGTCTCACACTGCCTAAGCCCTAGGCTGTAAGGGGGATTTAAAAACCACTCAGCAAACCAGGCAGGCAATGTGGATCCCGGGAGGCGTGGAGTTTTTAACTGCTGACTCCACGCACAGGCCGTGGCTGTGGGAGGGCTTGTGCCAAGCCGAACTGGTGGCAAGAAGCCGAGCCAGCAGCAGGCAGCTGAGCCAGGGGGTGGGGGTGGGGGTTGGTTCTAAAACCAAACATTAGGCGCCAGATAATGCCACAAAACAATCCCACACCAGTTTGGAAATTATTATTAAAAGGGGTTCTTTATTGGAGGGGAAAAACCTTACAGATCAATGTCCCAAACCACAGTCCTCTCATTGCAAACAGGAAACCGAGAGTCTAGCAGTCTGAACGGGAGCTGGAAGCAAGAGAGTGAGCAGAAGTCTGCAGCTGCTTTTTAAAATGAAAGGGACCACGCCCCAGTGGGCTGGTATCTCAAAGGCTATTGGCTGAAGGAGTGGAAGGAGCTCCCGCAGCAGAATGTGGGGTTAAAAAAAAAACTCCTCCACTGCTGGTGGAAGTGCAAACTGGCACAGCCTCTGAATCATAGTATGGTGAATTCTCAGAAAATTAGGCAACAAACTACTTTAAAACTTAGCAATACCTCTTTGGGGCCTATACACAAAAGATGCTCAACCATACCGTAAGGACACATGCTCAACTGTGTTCACAGCAGAATTACTATATCATACACAGACTCTGAAAACAACCCAAATGTATCTCTTTTACACACATGATAAATGAGACAGCCACAAATACCATAAAATACCTTCGAGTAACTCTAATCACATAAATTGAAAAATCTATATAATAAGAACTTTAAATCTTTGAAGAAAGAAATTTAAGCCTCCTATTCTCTTGTGAAGATAGTGCCAACATAGCACAATTGACAATCTTAATGAAAGCAATCTACAGATTTAATGCAAGTGTCCATTAAAATTATAACAAAATTCTTCACAGACTTCAAAAGAACAATCCTCAACTTTATGAGAAAAGACAAAAACTCAGGATAGCCTAAACAATCTTAAAATCCTGTACAATCAAGGAACTGCCATACCATATAGAAATATGGGCCTACAGTACAGGGAGATTTGTTTTGGGTACACTTTGAAACCAATCAGTACCCCATGTGCTGACACACAAAAGCCGCTTCTGCAACCCTGTAGAACTGACACCAGGGTCATGACAACGGGTCAGCTCTAGGCACTGCAGGTCACTAAGCCAACCAAGGAGGAGGAAGCCTGGACCCTGCTTGTCACTTGCTATCCAGCTGAAAGCACAAACTTGCATGGAAAAGAAAGCTAATGCCTAACAGAGAGGGTGGGTGAGCTTGGGCTCTGCATCACAAACCCAGCTTAGCCAGCAGGAGCTCTGAAAAGAGAGTAGGCCAGGGTTGGGGCCAGTTGAGAAGTGTCTTTACGATTGACTGCGTGTCACCAATCCATTTGAAGTCTGTTCCTGAATTAGAAGTCATAGACACCTGTTTGATGGGGGAGTCCACTGGGACAGTTCTTACAGAGCCCAGTCCCAAGCCCGGTCTTCCAAATCAAACTAGAGAGCATCAAAAGGCTGTGCTTTCATTTTTCCCAGAAAAGTAGAAGCAGTAAGATGTGTGTGTGTTTGTGTGCATGTTATGTGTGTGTTGTGTGTGTTATATGTATGTGATGTATATGGTGTGTGCCATATGTATGTGGTGTGTGTATTGTTTATGTATGTTTTGTATGTGTTATGTGTATGTGGTGTGTGTTATATGTGTGTGGTGTGTATTATGTGTATGTGGTGTGTGCTTTATATATGTATGTTATGTGTATGCAGTGTGTGTTGTTTGTGTGTTTTGTATGCATGTGTGTATGTGATGTGTGTTATATTGTGTGGTGTGTATGCTATATGTATGTGGTGTGTGTTATATATATGTGATATGTGTTATATGTATGTGGTGTGTATGTTATGTGTATGTGGTGTATGTGTTGTTTATTTGTGTTTTGTGTGGTGTGTGTGTTATGTGTATGGTGTGTGTGTATTATGTGTATGTGGTATGTATGTGTTATATGTATGTGCTGTGCATTATATGTGTGAGTGTTGTGTGTTATATGTATGTATATGGTGTATATGTTATATGTATGGTGTGTGTGTTATATGTATGAGGTGTGTGTGGTGTGCATATATGTGGTGTGTGTGGTGTGGGTGGGTGTGTGGTGTGTGTGTGTCAGGGTGCACACCTGCAACAGCATGTATGTGGAAGTCAGAGTTAGTTCTCCCCTTGATTCTGAGACAGGGTTTCTTATTTCTGTACCAGGGCTGAAATGGGCCGTGAGGTTTTGGGCAATTCTCTTGTTTCCATACTTACCCCCCAGGACTGCTGGAAGCACAGATGTGGGGTACAGCATCCATCTTTTTACTGAGTTCCAGGAATCTGAATGAAGGTAGTCAGACTACTTCCACCAGAGCTTTTGCTGGCTGAGAGACATCTCCCAGGCCTGCCACGGTGGTTATTTGTTTGTTTGTTCATTTGGGGGAGAAACTCACTTTATTCACATGTAGGAAAGACCCAGTCTACCACCTGGAGATGGTCCATCAGCCCCACACACCCCTCTGTGTATGTGTGTGTGTGTGTGTGTGTGTGTGTAACAGTCTTATAAAACCTGTCACATGAGCATTTGAGAGTGATCTTTTTGTTGTTGTTTGTTTATTTTTGAGATTGTATGCTGCGGGAGCTCCTTCTGCTCCTTCAGCTAATAGCCTTTAAAATACCAGCCCACTTGGGCGTGGTCTCTTTTGCTTTAAAAAGGAGTGGCAGCCATGCGCTCACTCTCTTGCTTCCAGATCTGCTTCTGGCTACCAGACTCCTTTCCTGGTCGTGCAGAGGTCTGTTGTCTAGGATGGTGATCTGTAAGTTTTTCCCTTTAAATAAATAACCCTTTATTAATCATAATTCCAAACTGGTGTGGGATTGTTTTGTGACTTATGCCTTCAATTGTATTTTGATTACATTTTCCCCTCCCTTACTTTCCCCCACAAACCCTGACATACACACACCCCTTGATAATCTCCTTCAAATTCGTGACCTCCTTTTTCATCAGTTGTTATTGCATGCATATATGTATTTGTATACACACATATATTCGTGAATATAACTGATTGAGTCTGTATAATGTTACTAGCATGTATGTTTTCAGAGCACAGGCAAGCAATTGGTGTGCTCTTCCCCAGGGAAGCCGCCTCTCCCACTCCCAGCTCTCCTCAGTTGCCTGTAGTTCTTTGTGTAGGGTTAAGGCCTCCTGGGCTTTTCCCCAGTGCCATCTGGTGTGTTTGTCAGTGTCCTTGCTCTGCACACATTGTGCAGTCATGATGGTGACTTACAGGTGTCACTAGGAGACACACTGTCACAACAAAGACACTTTTTAACAGCCATCTTCACTCTGTGGCCAGCTTATCTCCTTCAGCACCCCAGAGAGGAAGCACATGTCCTGCCTGGCTAGGTGATAAGGTAGCACCCACACTGTGTGTCTGACACACAGGACACCAGGCTCCAGCTCCACTCCATTACGGGTGCTGTGCTGACAAAGCTCTACCCAGGACCCCTAGGGTGGGGCAAGGGAAAGGCTTGGCAAGGAACTCCCCGGAGGCGAGGCTTTTCAAAGTTGGAGCTATTTCAGCAGAAATATGGCACTGAGGGTCTTCTTGCAGTGAGAGAGAGTATATTTGGCCTTCAATTTCCTGTCCTTAATGAACACTTTTTGTCCAACAATACTATGGGGAATCTTCACATGCTTGTCCCAGATCTCCAGCCATTTAGACACATTCTTGTAAGTAACATGATGTTACCTCAAACTTAAAAATGGCACATGAGACATCTCTCGGTTGGCCACATTTCTCCTCGCCACCTATATTCTAGATGTTGATCTTGAGGGCCCTGTTTTGGGAGTGGCTACCTATTTCTCAAATTCACCATTAACTGAGGCTTCACAAACATCATCTTCCACAGCCTATAACAGAACTCCAGACTTTAGCACCCCCTGCCCGACCCTAGAACAACTGACTCCATGATGGAAGTGCCATTCAGACTAGAAAATTCAACATGTTGACAGCACCACCTGCCAAAATAAAAACAAAGACCTAATTCACCAAAGCCCATAGTTCTGGGAAAATATCTAAATGTACTAACCTTACTGTATAGCTTCTGGCTAACTCTTCCTTTTAATTGAAGTATGTCAACTCAGAACATTTTTTTTGTGCTTCTAAGTTCACCTACACTGGGATCCTGCACACTCAGTGTAGTCACTACCCAGCTAATAAAGATTTTCTAGTAACTTAAGTCCAAGTCTGAGCAGTCTTCCCTGGTGACTACCCCACAACATTTCTGGAGGCCCCAGCAAGAGCCCAGAGACACCAGAAGAGTTCCTTGGAGGGAGGGAGTATGCAACCTGAGATTTCAGATCCCTTTGATTAGTCACTACCTAAAGCTTGGGCGGGAGTGTCTGACACTTCCACCCCAAAAGGAAACAAATTAGACAGCTGCCTGGTCACCTGGTCTGTCACCTCCGGAGGTAAGTCTGGTTAAAGTGCCTTCTATTTGGACACAAGAGAGGTCTGATGTGGCTGCTAATCCAGTGTATGGGAACCATGTGAGACATCCATGTGGACTCCCCCTGTCTGTTCAGGCATATGAATGTGTGATGGCCACCCCTGTGTGTCTGTCTCTCCGTCTCTCTATGTGTTTCTGTCAGTTCTGTTTGCCTGTATTGACCAATGGCTTTCTCTGGTGTGAGAACCCCCTGAAGACCTGTGCTCTCCCTGTTGGAGACCTGAAGACAAAATACCAACTACCCCACTCCGAGAGCAGGAGTGCCCTCTTGCTTCACTGCTCGCCCTGCTCACAGTCAGGGTTGGTCCTCTTGTGGAGGGAGGGAGGGGCCAGACCGCTCTTCCCGTCATCTAAGCGGAATGGACCCAGGGAGGGAGAAAGAGTTTCCCCAGGTGAGCATTCCCTCTGCTCCATGCCTATTCTGAGCAGCCCCAGGGAAGGAGGAAAGTTTCCCTGAGCTGAACCTGAAGGAAAAGAAAAAGTTCCATTCCTTTCTCTTTCATGATTTATGTCTTCTTTTCAACCAATGATTCATATAACTAAAAAATTCAAATCCCACCATTCTCAAAAAAACAAAAACAAACAAACAAACAAAAAAAAAAAAACAGGGCTGGGTGTGCCAGACAATGCAGCCTAGACAGATTTTCTCTTTTTATTTTCTCTTTTACTAGGTCCTATTTAAAAGGATTAAAGATAGTTGCTAGAAAGATTTTTCTTTGTTACCCAGTCAGTCCCAGATATTAAAAAAAAAAAAGTTATGCTGAGCACCCAGCACTCAGGAAACAGAAGCAGGTGGATCTCTGAATTCAAGGTCAACCTGATCTACAGAGTGAGTTCCAGGACAGCCAGGACTACACAGAGAAACCCTGTCTAGAAGCAACAACAACAAAAAGTGGTAAGAATTACCTTTTGAGGTGGCTCAAAGGATGTTTAATAGCAGAGAACTGCTCAGGACAAGACCCTTTGCATGAACTAAAAGCCACTGTTTTCTGAAGATGACACAGTTAGATTTACAGATACCCAGCAAATTTTTGGTTTCTTTCCCTCTGTCAAAAGAATATCCCCTAACTAAAAGTCCTGCCCCCAATCAAAAGATACATGTGTACTATCTCTCAGATTGACAACAAAGATTCCCAGGTATGGGCAGAAACCAACTCCCCAGGACTGACTCAATAGCAAGTTCCTATAATTGTTCCACTAACCAGTTCAGCTACCCTCATCCACATGAACAATAGGCAATGACCCTGGAAACAAAAGGGGGAAATTACAGTCCTTATTGTCTGGCTTAGAGAGACAGGCTTCCTGGTGCCCTGACAGTCACTTTGGAATAAGCCTCTCCTGCCTGTGAAGAGACGTGGGTCCTCTGATTCTCACAAGTCCAATTTTTCCAGAGAAATAGATGTACACTCATGTGAAGGATGCATTCTTCAGCCTCCTATTGGCAGAGGTGAGCCAACCCATCTTTACTTTCAAGTATAACCTCCCAGATTACAACAGGCAATTTACATGAACCAGGTTGCCTGAAAGGTTTAAAAATCCTCCAACCCTTTTTGATGATACACTGAATGCTAGCCTTCCATCAGAGGTTTCCTGGGAAAATAGGTGAAAAAAAGGACCAGTGAGGGACTACTGCCAAAGTTACAAAAATTAGGCTACAAAATGCCACCTAAGAAAACCCAAATTTGTACATCAGAGACTACCAGCTGAGGGGAGGCAAAAGAAGGTTGTCTCAGAGTAAGATTGCTGTCATCGTCCCTCACATCTCCAGCCCAAAGACTAAGAGACAAGAGTTCCAGTGGGGACACACAGAAGTCGATTTTATCAAGGAACAAAGTGATTATCTTCTTAATACTCAAAACACCAAGTAACCACAACCTAGGTCAAGATATTCTGTTAGCAGCCACACCTTAAGCTAAATCTCCTGTCAATAACCTTGAAGGAGCAGGAATAGGCTTAAACTCTCTGACCTTCAGTCAAGGTGGGGCGGATCGACTTCTGTGCACCCCCACAGCTTGTGGGGCCACTGGCAGTGGGGCTAGGAGCTATCCCTAATGAATGATCTGGCTTTTTGGAGCACAGGAGTGAAGAGAAACCTTGCTCAGCCTAGACACAAGGAGGAAGCCCTTGGTCCTGCCTCAACATGGTGATGCAACAGAATTCCGTTGACTCCCCAAGGGAAGCCTTACCCTCTCTGAGGAGCAGATGGGATGAGTGGTAGGATTAGGGAAAGGTGGGGGAGAGGGACGAGGGAAGGGAGGGGGAACAGGGATTAGTATGTAAATAAATAAATAATATATTATATATATGTAGTATGTAAATAAATGTAAATATAGTATGTAAATATATATAGGAAAGAGTTTCAAGTTATAGCTAGGTATTGCTGCTGCTGGATCCCAGGGTTTGCAGAAATAGCAAAGCCTCCTCCGTACACCAACACAGAAGGGGGCACCAAGTCCCTAAGCTGCACTGAGACTCAACAAAAGGCATGTGTGACTTTAAAAACAACTCTGACTTCAGCTTCAGCCCCAAAATCTTTTCATCTGTTTGCTCATGAACAAAAGACATTACAAGTGACCTACCCACCCAGGATAGCCCAACTCCCTAAGAGCTATGGCAACTACTGCTAGTCTAATTTAAACAAACAGAAAACAAGTTACCTGGGTTAAGATCTTATACTCACAGTACCCCATGACGTGGTTGAGACCCTCTTCCGAGGAACACCGGAAATCTGGCTGTCTGATGATTGTGTGGCCCAGTACCAGGCCCTACTCCTGGTCCACCCGTGAGTCTGGTGTGAGACACCCACTGTCATCAATTCTGCTATCCTCTTGCCTGATGACAACTCACAGGTGCTCATCCATGACTGTCTCAAGAGGAACCGTGAACCCAGGTACATGGGAGCTTCAGCAGTTACTTCAACCAAAACAACTGGAGCCCAAGCCAGGCACATCAGCCTAGGCAATGGAAATGAGTGAGCTGACCCAGACTTTCTCAGATGGGGAAAAGGAAAGTCCACCACTATGTATATGGACAGCAGCTGTGCTTTTATATATACTATGCATGTCCATGTCTATAGGAAAAAAGAGTGTCCAAAAAAAAAAAAAAAAAAAAACTTGGCCCTCCTAAAGACTATTTGGCTTCCCCTAAGAATTGCTGTCCTTCACTGACAGCCACTGATCTGACTGCCAGGCAAACTGCCCTAACCCTGTGCAGCCTGCGACTATTGTAAAAAAAAAAAAAAAAAGCCACAGCTCAAACTCAAGGCTGCCGAGGATACCAGAAGAAAAGATCATTCTCCCAGAAACAAGCAGCAGGCTCTGGTGGCTAACCTTGACTAGACTACTTACTCGTCTGGGGTCCAAAAAATTTCTGAGTTGCTCAGACCAGGATATGTTATACCTAGACTGGACAACCTAGTGCAGGGTGTTTCAGCCAGATGCCAGGTTGGTGCTCAAGTCAAACCAAAACAGAGAGCTCTTACCCAGGAAGGGGTCCCAGTGAGACACCGATGCCCCAGCAAACTCTGGGAAAACTGACTCCACCAAGGTCCAGACTGCTAGGGAAAGACACAAGTATTTGTTGGTTTTTATAGACACCTTTTCTGGGTGAGTAGAAGCGTTCCCCACCTGGACTGAAACTATTTAAATAGGAGCTTAAGCAGTTCCTCCAGGAACCGATTCTCTGATTTGACCTCCCCCTGGCAGTAGGGTCTGACAATGGCCTGGTTTCATAGTCAAAATCTCTCAATTAACAGCTAAAGTTTTATACATAGATTGAAAACATCATTGTGCATGTAGACAGCAGAGTTCTGGGCAGGTTAAAAACAACAGCAATAACAACAACAATCACCTTTAACAAAACTCTCATCAGAGTCCAGCAAAGGATGGTGTGGTGGTTTGAAAAAAAATTGCCCCCAGCGGGAGTGGCACTGTTAGGAGGTGTGGCCTTGTTGGAGGAGATGTGGTCTTTCTCACAATTTAGCCAAGCCTAATTTCAATACAATAGTTAGACTCCTTAAAATAAAATGTTCAGTAAAACTTTTATTATACATCCCTTACTTAATATTTTTTGTTGTTTATAATTTCATATTTGGTATCTGTTCCTATTATATATAGCTGTGTTGGGTTTGGATCGATCTTGTTTAGACAAAAGGGGGAGATGATGGGGGAAATTATCAACCAATCACATCTAGTTGGGGTGTGGCTACCTGAACCCCCATGTAGAAAAACGGAGAGAACACAGGTGCTCTCTCTCTCTCCATGTGGTGTTCACGGGATGGGTAGGACTTCGGAGCTCCCACCCTTGTAGCGTGAGTCTTCCCTCTTTTCAATCATTAAAAATACCCGTTCTTCTTGAGCTGGCTTGGTTATTCATTGTGCCGACCTAATTCATCTACATCCCACTGCCTCCTAGGCTCAGAGGCCAGCAGTTAGCAGAACTCTCTAATTATCCCTCTCTCAAGTCACTGCTGCCCTCCAATTGTCCATAAAGGCTATTTATTCATCGGACCATCTGAGAAACCCAGACCACCTCCAAGTCCACCACCAGTTTCCCCTTGCTCGAGTACCATGATATTCTCTGGGTCAGGTAGGTAGCTAAAGGGACCCTGAAACCAACGTGGAAAGGACCCTACATGGTGATTCTCTCCACTCCTACAGCTGTAAAAGTAGCTGGCATTACACAATGGATCCAGCACACCCCGGGCAAGAAAGCAGAAGCCACAGATGTCACTATCAAATGGACTGTCTCCCAGATGATGGACTTACTAAAATTAGGTTTCATCAAGCCCCAGACCCTTCCATTCCCTGTTTCTCTACCTCCTCCTGAGTCTTGTGCTTCGTCCTATGGGTATAAATAAAGAGTCAGGATCCAACCTCTTCCACCCTCAGGCCTGGACTTGGGGACTGAGGAAGACAGATACAGTGATGGCATTAGCTAGTGTGACTACAGACCAGCCACCCATATTCATATTGACCCTTGCTCGCCAATGCCCCACTTTAAATGTCGAGTTGTATTAAAGAAAGGAAAGATATAAGTTAGGAATACAGAATTCACAATTCCATGTATGCCTTGTGCCTGGGCCCCCTCATTGCCAGAAACAAGAGAGTTTCTATTGCAAAAATTGGCATTATAAAGCTGAGGCTTCCTTAAAAAATATTCTGACCTCTGGTAAATAGGGAAAATCTCTGGAATCACACTCCATGGCACAGGAAGGGGTCCTGGGAAACAGATTTACTAGAAATTGCCACTCCTGCAAGACGCAACCAGGGCCAGACTTTGTTCACTTATAATCTATTTGTCTATACTGTAAGGCTTCTGAGAACAGAACTGCGACTGTTAGCATGTTTAGCATACTTTTTATTTTTTATTTATTTTTTGTTTTTGTTTTTTTTGCCATAATATTTATTGAGCTCTACATTTTTCTCTGCTCCCCTCCCTGCCTCTGCCCTCCCTCTTTCAACCCTCCCTCAAGGTCCCTATGCTCCCAATTTACTCAGGAGATCTTCTCTTTTTATACTTTCTACGTCCCATGTAGATTAGATCTATGTAAGTCTCTCTTAGTGTCCTCATTGATGTCTAAGTTCTCTGGGATAGTGGTTTGTAGGCTGGTTTTCTTTGATTTATGTTTAAAAACCACCTATAACTGAGTACATGTGATAATTGTCTTTCTGTGTCTGGGTTACCTCACTCAAAATAATGGTTTCTAGTTCTATCCATTTTCCTGCAAAATTCAAGCTGTCATTATTCTTTTCTGCTGTGAAGTACTCCATTGTGTAAATGTACCACACTTTTTTATCCATTCTTTAATCGAGGGGCATTTAGGTTGTTTCCAGTTTCTGGCTATGACAAACAAAGCTGCTATGAACATAGTTGAGCACATGTCCTTGTGGAACGATTGAGCATCCTTTGGATATAGATTCAAAAGTGGTATTACTGGGTCTTGAGGAAGGTTGTTTCCTAATTTTTCTGAGAAATCGCCACACTGACATCCATAGGGGTTGTACCAGCTTGCATTCCCACCAGCAATGCAGAAGTGTTCCCTTTTCCCCACAACCTCTCCAGTATACGTTGTCATCAGTGTTTTTGATCTTGGCCATTCTTACAGGTGTTAGATGGAATCTCAGAGTTGTTTTGATTTGCATTTCTCTGATGACTAAGGATGTTGAACATTTCCTTAAGTGTCTTTCAGCCATTTTAGATTCCTCTGTTGAGAGTTCTCTGTTTAGGTCTGTACTTCATTTTTTTATTGGATTACATGATCTTTTGGTGTCCAATTTCTTGAGTTCTTTGTATATTTTGGAGATGAGACATCTGTCTGATGTGGGGTTAGTGAAGATCTTTTCCTATTCTGTAAGCTGTCGTTTTGTCTTATTGACCATGTCCTTTGCTTTACAGAAGCTTTTCAGTTTCAGGAGGTCCCGTTTATTAATTGTTTCTCTCAGTGTCTGTGCTGCTGGGGTTCTATTTAGGAAGTGGTTCCCTGTGCCAAGGCGTTCAAGTGTACTTCCCACTTTCTCTTCTATAAGGTTCAGTGTGGCTGGCTTTATGCTGAGGTCTTTGATCCATTTGGACTTGAGTTTTGTGCATGATGCTAGATATGGGTCTATTTTCATTTTTCTACATGTTGATATCCAGTTATGCCAGCACCACTTGTTGAATATGCTTTCTTTTTTCCATTTGATATTTTTTGCTTCTTTATCAAAGATCAGGTGTTCGAAGATGTGTGGATTGATATCCAGGTCTTCTATTCTGTTCCACTGGTCCTCCTGTCTGTTCTTATGCCAGTACCAGGCTGTTTTCAGTACTGTAGCTCTGTAGTATAGTTTGAAGTCAGGGATTGTGATGTCTCCAGAAGTTCTTTTGAGGCCCAGGAATGTTTTGGCTATCCTGGGTTTTTTGCTTTTCCAAATAAAGTTGAGTACCATTCTTTCAAGGTCTTTGAAGAATTTTGTTGGGGTTTTGATGGGCATTGCATTGAATCTGTAGATTGCTTTCGGTAGGATTGCCATTTTTACTATATTAATTCTGCCTACCCAAGAGCATGGGAGATCTTTCCATTTTCTGGTGTCTTCTTCAATTTCTTTATTCAAAGATTTAAAGTTCTTGTCATACAAGTCTTCCACTTGTTTGGTTAGAGTTACTCCAAGATATTTTATGCCATTTGTGACTATTGTGAAGGGTGTTGATTCTCTGATTTTTTCCTCTGCCCTTTTATCATCTGTGTACAGGAGGGCTATTGATTTTTTTTTTGAGTTTATCTTGTATCCTGCTACATTGCTGAATGTGTTTATGAGTTGTAGAAGTTCTTTGGTAGAATTTTTGGGATCACTTATGTAAACTATCATATCATCAGCAAAGAGTGAGAGTTTGACTTCTTCTTTTCCAATTTGTATCCCTTTGTTGTCTCGTTGGTGTCTTATTGCTCTAGCTGGGACCTCAAGAACTATATTGAATAGGTATGGAGAGAGTGGACAACCTTGTCTTGTTCCTGATTTCAGTGGAATTGCTGGGAGTTTCTCTCCATTTAGTTTGATGTTGGCTGTTGGCTTGCTGAATATTGCCTTAATTATGTTTAGGTATGTTCCTTGTATCCCTGCTCTCTCCAAGACTTTTATCATGAAGGGATGTTGTATTTTGTCAAAGGCTTTTTCAGCATCTAATGAGATGATCATGTGGTTTTTATTTTTCAGCTTGTTTATATGGTGGATTACGTTGACAGATTTTCATATGTTGAACCATCCCTGCATCTGTGGGATGAAGCTGACTTGGTCATGGCGGATGATGGTTCTGATGTGTTCTTGGATTCTATTTGCTAGTATTTTATTTAGTATTTTTGCATCAATGTTCATGAGTGAGATTGATCTGTAATTCTCTTTCTTAGTATTGTCTTTCTGTGGTTTGGGTATCAGGATAATTGTAGCCTCATAAAAAGCGTTTGGCAATGTTCCCTCTGTTTCTATTGTGTGGAATAATTTGAAGAGTATTGGTATTAGTTCCTCTTTGAAAGTCTTGTAGAATTCTGAGCTGAAACCATCTGGTCCTGGGCTTTTTTTGGTTGGGAGACTTTTGGTGACTATTTCTATTTCTTCAGCAGTTATAGGTCTGTTTAATTTGCTTATCTGGTCTTGATTTAATTTTGGTAAGTGATATTTATCCAGAAAGTTGTCCATTTCCTTTAAGTTTTCCAATTTTGTGGAGTACAGGTTTTCAAAATGTGACCTGATGATCCTCTGTATTTCCTCTGTGTCTGTTGTTATGTCCCCCTTTTCATTTCTGATTTTGTTAATTTGGATATTCTCTCTCTGCCTTTTGGTTAGTTTGGATAAAGGCTTGTCTATTTTGTTGATTTTCTCGAAGAACCAACTCTTTGTCTCATTGATTCTTTGTATTGTTTTCTTTGTTTCTATTTTGTTGATTTCAGCTCTCAGTTTGATTATTTCTTGCCGTCTAGTTCTCTTAGGTGAATTGCTTCTTTTTGTTCTAAAGTTTTCAAATGTTCTGTTAATTCCCTAGTGTGGGATTTTCCCAGCTTCTTTATGTAGGCATTTAGTGCTATGAACTTGCCTCTTAACACTGCTTTCATTGTGTCCCATAAATTTGGGTATGTTGTGTGGTCTTTTTCATTGAATTTTAGGAAGTCTTTAATTTCCCCTTTTATTTCTTCCTTGACCCATTGATGATTCAGGTGAGCACTGTTTAATTTCCATGTGTTTGTGGGTTTTCTGGAATTGGTATTGCTGTTGACTTCTAGTTTTAAAGCATGGTGATCTGATAAGGTACATTGGGTTATTCCAATTTTTTTGTATTTGTTGAAGTTTGTTTTGTTACCAAGAATGTGGTTAATTTTTGAGAAGGTTCCATGAGGTGCTGAGAAGAAGGTATATTCTTTTCTGTTTGGATGGACTAGTCTATAGATGTCTGTTAAGTCCATTTGAGTCATAACATCTGTTAGTTCTCTTATTTCTCTGTTCATTTTTTGTCTGATTGACCTGTCCAGTGGTGAGAGGAGAGTGTTGAAGTCTCCCAGTATCAGTGTGTGAGGTTTAATATATGATTTAAGCTTTCGAAGTGTTTCTTTGACATATGAAGGTGCCCTTGTATTTGGAGCATAGATGTTCAGTATTGAAATTTCCTCTTGATAGATTTTCCCTGTGACTAATATGAAATGTCCTTCTTTGTCTCTTTTGACTGATTTTAGCTTGAAGTCTATTTTGTTAGATATTAGGATAGCTACACCTGCTTGTTTCTTAGGTCCATTTGATTGGTATATTTTTTACCAACCTTTTACTCTGAGATGATGTCTTTCTTTGAGGTTGAGATGCGTTTCTTGTATGCAGAAGAGGGATGGATTCTGTTTTCGTATCCAATCTGTTAGCCTGTGCCTTTTTATGGGTGAGTTGAGTCCATTTGCATTAAGGGATATTAATGACCAGTGGTTGCTATCTCCTCTTAATTTGGTTTTCATCGTTGGTGATGTTATTTTGTGAGTTTTTTTCTTCTTTGGGATTTGCTGTAATGAGATCATCAATTGTCTGTGTTTTTGTTGGTGTAGCCATCTTCCTTGGGTTGGAGTTTTCCTTCTAGTATTTTGTGTAGGGCTGGGTTTTTGGTTAGGTATTGGTGAAATGTAGATTTGTCATGGAATATCTTATTTTGTCCTTCTATGGTGATCGACAGTTTTGCTGGGTATAGTAGTCTGGGCTGGCATCCGTGGTCTCTCAATGTCTGCATAATGCTTAACCATCACCTTCTGGCTTTCATTGTCTCCACTGAGAAGTCAGGTGTAATTCTGATAGGTCTACCTTTATATATTACTTGGCCTTTTTCCTTTGCAGCTCTTAATATTGTTTCTTTACTCTATATGTTTAGTGTTTTGATTATTATGTGGCGAGAGGACCTTTTTTTTGGATCCAGTCTATTTGGTGTTCTGTAAGCTTCTTGTATCTTCATAGGCATATCTTTCTTTAGGTAGGGAAAGTTTTCTTCTATGATTTTGTTAAATAAATTTTCTGTGCCTTTGAGTTGACTTTCTTCTCCTTCTTCTATACCTACTATTCTAAGATAATAATATCTTATTTTTATGTTGTCCCATATTTCATGGATATTTTGGGTTAAGCTTTCGTTAGATTTAATGTTTTCTTTAACTGATGAGTCTATTTCCTCTATTTTATCTTCCACACTTGAGATTCTCTCTTCCATTTCTTGTATTCTGTTGTTCGTACTTGCATTTGTGGTTACTGTTCTTTTCTTCATGATTTCTGTTTCTATAATTCCTTCGGGTTGTGTTTTCTTTATTTTTTTTCTGTCTTAGTTTTCAAGTCCTGAATAGTTTCTGTTATATGTTTGAGTTCTTTTTCTTGGTTTTCTTTAAGTGATTTGCTGATATCTTCCAATTTTTTGTTTGTTTTTTCTTCCATTTCTTTAAGGTAATTTCTCAATTCCTCTTTAAGAATTTCAAATATTCTCTTGTGGTTATTTTTTAGATCATTTTCTTCTGGGTCATCCATATTGGTTGTTCAGGTCTTACTTTTGTAGCGTCTTTGGGTTTCACTGGTATTGTGTTGCTCTTTGTGGTGTAGCTTGTGATCTTACCTTTTCTACTCATCTTTTCCTCTAATAAGTGTGGTTGGTGCTGTCTGAGATTCTGTTGAATAATCTTCTAGGTGCCAGTAGATCGAAAGCTAAGATGGTTTTCCTCGTGGTACAGTCAGTTACCCCATTGGTTATTCCTGTTCCTGGAGGTAGCTCTGTGCTCCTGTGTTTTGTTCTGCTCCCTTGGAGTTTGCTGTCTCAAGCCTACTTTTGTCTAGGCTGCTGGCTTAGATCTGTTTCTGTAAATCTTGGTCTGGATCTGCTCTTGCAGAAGTTCCTGGCTTGGAGTTAGACCTGTTCTGGTGCTGATCGCTGACTCTGGATCTGGTCACTGGTTTAATCCTGATCCGCTCATGTCCCGGGACTGGGTTTGCTCCTGGCTTCTGCTCCTGGCAGAGATTGTTCTCTCTTTGTCTTAGGTAACTGGTTCAGTCCCACTCCCTAGCATACTTTTTATTAAGGAATAAAAGATTCCTCTTTTTGGGTTTGGAACTCTTTATTTCCTCCTTCTGTGCCCACTGAGCATCAAGCACCCCTTACCCAGTGTTCTAAGCCCACCCTTCGGACGGCTTCCTCAAGGTTTTCCTCCCAGTCACCATCAGAACCCTTTAGACAACACAGAGATCTGGTCTCTACCCCATGATTCCTCTCCCTGTCCCTTCTTCTGTCCTCTGTTGTCATGAGACCCACCCCAGTTCAAGATGCCCCCCTTCCTCCCTTAGATGACTTTGCCAGTCCCCTGAAGTGTGGCCCTGACTCTCCCATCTACTCAGTACCTAGTGGTAGGAGAGCCTTCATTTTCATAGCTGATGGAGTCTCTTGTTCAAAACCCTTCAGTGACCTATGACCTTCAGGACTGTTGGGAGGCCCTGCTGGTCAGAGGTTGCAGTCTACCAGGGCCTAGCAGCTCTCTCCAAGCTTAGCAACATGAAGGACTCCCTCACCAGCGAGGCTTCCTGCTCTCTGTCTGCCCTTATTTGGAGGATGTCTCTAGCCTGGATGCCTGATCTGTCTCACGGATGACCCTTGGCATAGTTCCCTGCAAATGCTCTTCCCCTGCTGCCCACACAGCTAAGTCATATGCTCTATTCCTCCTGATAGGGCTGTGCTTCTACTAATCCAGGGATATGATAGGCGTGTACCACTTAATGCAAGC
Organism: Ondatra zibethicus; assembly: GCA_004026605.1. Classification (NCBI taxonomy): domain Eukaryota; kingdom Metazoa; phylum Chordata; class Mammalia; order Rodentia; family Cricetidae; genus Ondatra; species Ondatra zibethicus. The sequence continues at coordinate 130,968 of PVIU01002199.1, read as the reverse complement.
TAAGATTTGTCACCAGCTACCATCCCCAAACCTATATATTCTGTATACTCTGGAATAAAGTTGAGCTGCCTCACTGCAGTCATTCCAGAAGAGCCACCTCCATTGTGTCTGCAGCCATCAGAACCCCATTTTCCGCTTCTGCTCCCTCTACCCTCATGAGCCCATGGCCAACAATCCCCGAGGAAGAAGGAGAACCACACATTCTCATGGAGGTCGCTAGGTCCATTCAGAACATGTACACTCTTCTCCCTCAGTCTCATCTCACATGGCTCCTCATCCAGCCCAGGGAGCCACTAGCCCTGACCCTGAGGAAGAGTAATGCATGAAGGGAAACTCACCTCAGTCTGCAGAGCTCCCTCTACCTCATCCTGTCCACCTAGCCAGACTAAAGCCAACAAGGCTAGCTGCTGTCCCAAGTCTGCCTCTCTCAATGGTGGTGTCTTCATGTTCAAATCTCCACTCTGATGCTAATGTCACTCACAGAAAGGGGGCGTCATGGCACTGTCCACCTCAGTCACTATCACATTTCATTCTTGACACTCACAGCCAACCTTAAACCTTAGTGGTTTAGCCAGGCAGTGGTGGCGCACGCCTTTAATCCCAGCACTCAAGAGGCAGAGGCAGACAGATCTCTGAGTTTGAGCCTTGCCTGGTCTATAGAGTGAGTTTCAGGACAGCCAGGGTTATGTAGGGAAACACTGTCTTGAAAAATGAAAACTAACAAACAAAAGTCTTACTGGTTCATTAGTTTGTTTATAATCTATTTCTCTACCCTACGATGCTCCCGAGAGGGGGACTATCAACCCTTACTCAGGCATGACTCAACAGCTACCACATAAACCTCACAGGCTAATGTGGGATGGATTCCCTTTTAAGTAAATCCTTTGAATTACTTCTATTGAAGGTGCTCACTGAGCTACCAGATGTCCGCCTCTTGGTGTAAGTCCTCTTCACCCTTTGACCTCTTTGGACTGAGCCACTCCAGCACCTAAGTCACTCTCCTACTGACCTGTTCACTTCCTGTTTCCTCTACCTCTTCTTCCTCCTCCCAGATCTGGGTTCTCTGTGGCAGCTGGGTCACTCTGTTTGACCAAAGTATCCCCATCACTGGAAAGTAACCCTTGTGTCCCGAGACAGAAGACTCACAGCTCTCAGTGCAGGATTCCTGAGGATTCTGCAGTCCCTGTGCGCTCACCAAGGGTGTGACCTCAATACAGCATCTTTAAGCAATTGCTTACCATATGGCCACTGAAAAGAAACTTCTCCCTACAGATAGACTGACCGCCATGTTCCCACAGTAGATCCTATGGGAAAAGCAGGTGTAGACTCGGGTGCAGGGCAGTACTGACCAGCAGTAGTAGAGTGGAAACTATAAATATAATTTTAAATGTTTTATTAACTGCATTAACTATAAAAAATAGGTAAAATCCATCTTAATAACTCTTCTTTAATCTAGTCTATTTAAAATATTATCATTTCAACATAGTATTTCATTCATTATCATTTCAACACTCATAATATAAACATTATGAATGAGACATCTTATGTTTTTTAAGGGGTGTCTTTGAATTCAAGTGTATTTTACCCCTCTTTTACCACTCAGTCTGATCTAGCCATATCCAAGTGACAGCGGCAGCTGCCAGACAGGATGCAGGGACCTTTTCAGTGCCCAAAGAACACTGAAACACCTGGACAAGGTGCCCGAGAATTAAGAATGTCATCAGCTTATTTAGCTACCTTCCCCCCAGCTAACCAGGATCAAGTGGAGGCTCCTCCCTTGGTCCCACTGGGACTTACTTCTCAAAGGGCTGCCCTTCTGGGGTACAAGAGGGCTCTACCACTTTTATCCAATGGGCATCTCCTGGGGAGTAAGTGCCTCTCATGCCCAGGCCATTTTCATTGTTGTCTCTGCGGCCCTCTATGTGAATTTGTTCAAAGTCAATCAATTAGTCAACCAAGCGTTCGTTCCAACTTTACTATATGTGAGTAGCTTGCCAGGCCCTAGGTATAGGAGGCAAACCTGGTTCCTGCCCCCTCAGGGTGCTTGGTCTCAAGAGAACGTCTCCCCACACCTCCTACACCTGTCTCTTCTCCCTTCTCCTCCCAGGCCTCATGCCTCTTTTCTGGTGAGGGGCTGCCCCCACTTAGGTTTAGTTTCTATTTCAGAGTTTGACCTGGTCCCTCCTCATCCTGGGGAGGTTTCCCTGTATGAGTCACTGGCCTCAAGGAGCACCAGGTGGCAGAGATGATGGGGTCATCAGGAGGATAAGGAGGAAATCTGGACAGCACAGCAAGGTCACAGTTCAGGGCCCTGTAGCCTCTAGATCATTCTGGAATGACCCACACTGAGCTTGTCCTGAGAATGACACTCACCTAGTGTGAGGAAGGACAGGAGCATCTGGGCAAAGCAGAAAGACTCCCATCTTCCATCAGCCTTTTGATGGAGATCAGGGTCGTGTGTTTGTGTCAATTTAATATCTGATTATCTGGATTGTGGAGCAGGGAGAAGAAGAAGTAACAAACGGAAGGCTCCCTACCAGTGGTGTAGGTACTAGAGGGACACCACTGTGCCTCCAGCATGAGGACTCTGCATGGGCCCATGGACAGCAAACATGGTTGTCCATTGCTTTCTAAGGAAAGGTTCCTTCTGAATTAGTCCGTATCTGTACACTTTCCCAATGGCTTGGCATGGCTAATGGTTTAAAGGACAAAAGCTAGAGATGTTGGAGGAGATGATGGGGACCTAAGCCAGGGTCTGGCACATCCTGAGTCTCCACCTCCTGGTATACACTGTACTTCTCTTAAGAGAGTTCAAGGGTTCACTGAGCAAACTATCTTGCTGGGTCTAAGATATACATGTGTAACTGTAGCCTGGGAAGTCTGAGGAACTTGTCCATACCTTGCGTGTGAAGACATGGGGTGTTCCAGGCAGTCACGACTTAAAGACCCAGTGTTCTCAGGCATGTCACTGATGAGACAGCATGGGACGGGACTTTAGATTATCAGGTCCTCTGGGCCCTATGAACCCCATCACATGTTTGTAGAGTGGTATCCTCCTAGTCCCTCCCAAGCAGTAACAGGGACGAGAGGCATGCACAATCTTCCTTAGCTGTCAGAATCTTCCTTAATGGGGCACTCCTCTGCCTTCTTCTCCTCCCCTCGGGCTCAGACTTGCATGGTAGTCTCAGGCTCTCTCCTTTTCCTCCTAGTTCCTCTCAAGCACTCGCTTCCTCTAGGCTGATCTTCAGCATTAATCCCAACGCCATGACTGCTTCTTAAAGACTCTGGACCAACACAACCAGCCATACACTTTCACCCACACCCTCAGCCCCACCAAACACGATACCCTGTGCTTATCCATAAGGAAGAAACACAGACAGGACACCCCATTAGGAAAGCCCCAGCAGGACACCCCCAAGCATCTCCCCATATGGGCAGCCCCAAGCAAGGCATTCCCCAGCAGGGAACCCCCAAGCAAGATACCCCGAGTGCAGCACTCCAGCTCTCTGGCTCAAGCTCAGTCTAGGAGACCCCCACAACCCCCACATTCCCACACACACACACAGCACAGAGAATGTGCTTCTCTTCTCCTCCCAGTTCAGCCCTGCCCCCACGCCTTGGTGTTTTTTGCGTGTACCAGTCAAACGGCTAACCTTCCAAACCTGGCTCAAGGTCAAGTTCCTTCAAAGCACAGCCGTGGTCTAATCCTGGCTGCTGGTCAGAACTGCGTGGAGCACTTTTGAAAACGGTCTAAGGCCGTCAGTGTGGTACTTGCCACCAAACCTGCCATTCTGAGTTTGTGCAATCCCTGGTAGAAGGAGAGAACAGACTCCCACAAATTCTGACGACCCCCCTACAGGTGCACTGAGACATATGCACCACCACACCACCACCCCAGAAAAATAAGTGAATAAATGTAGGACTGGAGAGATGGCACAGTGGTTAAGAGCACTTCCTGCTCTTGCCTAGGATAGTTTCAGTTCCTAGCAACCGGCTGACAGCTAACGCCAGTCTCTAAGAGATCTGGCACCATCTTCTGGCCTCCAGGGGTACTGCATACATGTGGTGCACAGACATACGTGCATGCTAAAACAAACATAGACATTAAAATAAATAAATCTTTTTAAAAAAAATAATAAGTTTGTCTCCAAAAATGCCAGTATCTCTGAGATGTGGGGCCCGGGCAGTGGATTGTTTATCCTCGGGGTCAGGAACCTTATGGAAGCATTTGGGGCAAGCAGGACAAATCCCGTTGCTGTCACTGGCTCTAATTAAAGCCATAGCTCTTTCAACCTCAGTTTCTCCACCTGTGAAAAGAAGCTTGTCATGGTCATGACATGAACCTGGAGGTGGACAACAGCCAGCAGTGGCCAAGCGGCTGGTTCTCAGCTGCCCTCTCTCAGGTCAGACACGGCAGTGCCAGGGAAGGCGTGGGGAGCAGGGCTACGCGATGCTGTGGGGAGCGGGGCTACACGGCGCTCCTCGAGGCTACTGGAGCTCACATGCTTGAGGTCATGGACAACAGATAACAAAGACATCGAGTCCGGGTCTTGAAGGATCTGTGTGCTTCTCTTCACACTCGACGGAAGAGTCGGAGATGCCCAGGGCTAGTGAAGGGATGAGGAGGCAAGCTTGCTGGCAGTGTGCCATCTGAGCTAAACACAGGTACTTCTGCATCCTGGGGCCCACATCAGAGTGTGAGAGCAGCCAAAGGCTTTACAATCTGATTGCTGGCTTCTTTGGGTCCTCTGTGGTATATGGACAGTCACCTCGGGATGAGTCTGAGGAAGGGGGCCTGAGACCACTCCATCCACCAACCCAGGCCCCTCGGGCCTTGAACAAGCATGATGGTTGATCTCCATTGATGGAATGTCTATGGGGACCCTTCAGAGAGGACAAACTGAAGAGAGGAGACACACACGCTCACGGAGCATGAGTAACACCACCGTGGGTTGGGGTTCTGGATAAAGTACGAAGGAGGAGGTGAGCAGAGGGCCAGTATCCATCTCTTTCTGTTCCTTGACTGTGGACGCTGTGTGATCCCGCATCATGATGAGAGAGTGAACTTTAACACGAAAAGCTGACCCTTTTGCTACGCACTTGTCACTGCACCGAGAAAGGGAACCAACATCCCAGATGAGGCTCCCAGAGGAGCCCCAGTTCCCTTGTGCCCGCAGCAGTGAATGCGCCCAAACCGTAGTTACTCTTGACTGCTAGAAGGAATCTGAACAGAAAACAAGGATCTGGCTGAAGGCCATCCCTGATCCGGACCTGGATTGCTCTCATACTTACCAACTGTGTAACCTCTTGAAAATGTCTGATGGCCCAGAATTTTGGTTTTCTTAACCAAGGTTTGAGAAGGGCACCGACATCTTAAGCTGATGAGAGAATTCCAATAAACATTAAGTTCCAAGTGCAGGCTGTCGGAAGAGAGCACTTGTTCTAGGGGAGGGTAGTGGCCACTCCTAGGGGACAAGTTGAGAAATTCCAAGGCTATTTTTAAGTATCACAATGTCAGAGACAACAAGGGCAGGACCCAGGGACCCCACAGCACAGTCATGCCTGAGAAGAAATGTCCTGTAGCCTACATGACAAAGGAAGGTTTGTACAGTTTTTAGACAAACTGAATTTTCCAGGAATTCAACCATTGTGCAAACTCAGAGAGTTGGGTGTTTTCTTTGGCATGACACCAAGAGTTGTTAACTTCATGGAAAATCTCACCACTCACAGTACTGCCAGTGTAGTACAGAGATGATGATGCTAGTCCCAGGCGTCCACGCTGGAGCAGTAGTCCCTCCGGCACATGCGTCGGATCTTCTCACTGTTCTCACCGGGGTTTCTCACACTCTGACGTGCACCCCAGGGGTTCTTGTTAGAACCCTTGTTAGTTCCTTGTGGTAGGCCAGAGATGGGACAAGGCCCTGGGAGATGCTGGTGTGGTAGAGGGCAGGTTCCATTACATACTCTGCTTCCTCTATTCCTCCTTTTGAGTGACAGGCACCATCGTGGGGCCAGTTTCCCAGTCCAGCAGACACACTCTGAGAGAGAATGGAGGGCAGGTGGTTAATGGGGTGTGTCTCAGAAATACAAGCAGGTCCACACCTGCAAGATTCCACAGAGGGGCCAGGCGGTGGTGGCGCACGCCTTTAATCCCAGCACGTGGGAGGCAGAGGCAGGTGGATCTCTGTGAGTTCGAGCTCAGCCTGGTCTACAGAGCTAGTTCCAGGACAGTCTCCAAAGCCACAGAGAAACCTGTCTCGAAATACAAAAAAAAAAAAAAAAAAAAAAAAAAAAAAAAAAAAAAAAAAAAAAAAAAAAAAAAAAAAAAAAAAAAAAACCAAACAAACAAAATCCCACAAAGGAGGAGGTGGGACTGTGAGATTGTCACAGCTTAGGCCTCAGCTGGCGTCCTCCCTCTGGGGTGGCCCTGGGATGGCCTTCTGAGAGCTCTCAAACTGAAGCAGGAGGATGAGGCATCTACCAGTGTGGTAGTATGAATGTAATCAGCCCCATAATCTAACAGGAAGTTGCACTATTAGGAGGTGTGGTTTTATTGGAGTAGGTATGACCTTGTTGGGAAAGTGTGTCACTGCGGGGGTGGGCTTTGACGTCTCTATGCTCAAGCTACACCCAGCGATGCAGTTCACTTCCTGCTGCCTGCAGATCAAGATGTAGAACTCTCAGCTCCTTCTCCAGCACATCTGCCTGCATGCCACCACAACCATCCATGATGATAAAGGACTAAACCTCTGAAACTGTAAGCCAGCTCCAATTAAATGTTTTGCTTTATAAGAGTTGCTGTGGTCATGGTGTCTCTTCACAGCAATAAAACCCTAAGAAAATAAAACCCACTGAAAATCAATGTCTAATTTTCTCTCTCCCTGGGAATATCAGTTTGTTTCTCTCTCTCCCTCTCTCTCTCTCTTTATCTTTCTCTCTCTCTCTCTCTCTCTCTCTCTCTCTCTCTCTCTCTCTCTCTATGTGTGTGTGTGTGATGTGTGTGCTGGTGTGCCTATGCACACACAGAGGCCAGAGGAGGTTTTAGGATGGGCTCTATCACTCTGCACCTTATTCCCTTAAAACGGGGTTTCTTACCAAACCTGGAAGGACCCAGTCTATCCTCCTCACAGCACTGGGGTTACACATACATGTGTGAACATGCCCCCCTTTTACATGTGGGTGCTGGGGCTCAACCCCCCATCCTTACGTCTGCACATTGCCCCCTAAGGTCCTTACCTGTGCCTGCTTTGGCTCTCTTTGGCCTCAGCTGGGAGTGGTCAGCATTCAGTACTTAGGCAAATGAGGGAAGGGGAGGGGCCAGATGAGAGCTGGGGCGGCACCTGGCAGCCACCAGTGTATGGGGACAGACTGTATCCTCTAAGAGATCCCATGTGGCATAGTAAGGGGACTACATTCCTAAACAGGGGACAAGAAAAGGTGACGTGGGGTTTAACAGGCTAAGGACCTCTGTGTAACCAATGGCAGCAGCTCCTAGAACAGAAGTGGAAGTTTGCCAAACACAGCAAGTATTCCTCTGCTCCATCATATCCAACACAGCAAGTATTCCCCCTGCTCCATCATATCCAAACACAGCAAGTATTCCTCTGTGCCCATCATATCCAAACACAGCAAGTATTCCTCTGCCCCCATCATATCCAAACACAGCAAGTATTCCTCTGTGCCCATCATATCCAAACACAGCAAGTATTCCTCTGCGCCATCATATCCAAACACAGCAAGTATTCCTCTGCACCCATCATATCCAAACACAGCAAGTATTCCTCTGTACCCATCATATCCAACACGGCAAGTATTCCTCTGCTCCATCATATCCAACACAGCAAGTATTCCTCTGTACCCATCATATCCAAACACAGCAAGTATTCCTCTGCGCCCATCATATCCAAACACAGCAAGTATTCCTCTGTACCCATCATATCCAACACGGCAAGTATTCCTCTGCTCCATCATATCCAACACAGCAAGTATTCCTCTGCTCCATCATATCCAACACAGCAAGTATTCCTCTGCTCCCATCATATCCAAACACAGCAAGTATTCCTCTGTGCCCATCATATCCAGGCGCTGGGTTTGGCACCGAGGCAGCTGCAGGGCTGTTTGGGCCATGACCCCAGTTCTTGATTTGAGGTTTGCACTTCCTCCAAGTGATCCACGCCACCTACCCATGCTGGACTGTCAGTGGGGTTCAGATAGTGGCAATCGCACCACAAAGGCCCAATAGGGGCCTAAAGCTCAGCGAGGAGGACGGCTTTTCTCCAACCAGACAGTCTACGGTCCAGAATCATGGGGATTCCCTCTGATTTTCTCTCTACCTTCCCTTTTCTTAGTCCTAGAGGAATAAATGTACAGTAGGACAGAGAGACAGATGCCATCACTTTTGGGTCAGACAGGTGAGAAGCCAAGCTGGGACTTGAGTGAAAGACATGTGGAAGCCTGGGGCAATGGAGCTGCCCAAGGTACAGACCTCAGAACGCTGTGCTGGTCCAGGGCCGTGGCTAGTCCATGGCTCTAACCTGCTCATCGGAGGGTCTGAGAAGGGAACCAGCATCCCTAATTGGCCACTGGGTGGCACACATGTGTGTGAGATAGATCCAGAGAGATTAAACAGACCTGAAAATGGAGTGACACTGGAACCACAGTTCACGGAAGGCCGATAGGCGTGTGTGGTCAGGACTATGGAGCCAGTTCAGTTGATGGGCTGCTTGTCTTGCAAGGCTAAAGACCCAAAGCACAGCTGTTTGCAGCTATGATACCAACACGGGGAGGCAGAGTTAAGCAGCTCCCTGGAGCTGAGTGGCATTCAGCCTAGCCGAATGGCTGAGCTCCACTCCAGGTTCAGAGACCCCGTGTTTAAAAAGAAAATGTGGCTGGGTGGTGGTGGCGCATGCCTTTAATCCCAGCACTCAGGAGGCAAAGGCAGGCAGATCTCTGTGAGTTCGAGGCCAGCCTGGTCTATAAGAACTAGTTCCAGGACAGGCTCCAAAGCTACAGAGAAACCCTGTCTTGAAAATCCAAAAAAAAAAAAAAAAAAAGGGAAGAAAAGAAAAAGAAAATGTGGAGAGTCACTGAACAAGATATCGGACACTAACCTCTAGCATCCACTCACACACGCACACACACCTCCATACACATACATGAACGCACACATACAGAGAAAAGTGTGCCCTGACTTACAGTCATCTGCTGAAACAAATGAACACACAAGGAAAGCCCCCTCCGTGGGCTTTAAACATGACCCCGAGTCTCAGAAATAATAGGCATAGTGTCTACTTCCCAACTCAAAACCACTCAGTGCACAGTGACGTCCCACAAGGACTAACGTTTGACAGACCACTGCTATAGACAAAGCAGACGTCTGTTTCCCAACAGCCGTGATGACCGTGCTCCAACAGAAGAAACACTCTTGAAATGAAAAGAAAGAGGACATCACAACAGATAAATTAAATATTTAAAAATTATCATTAAGCCAGGCAGGGGTGGCACACGCCTTTAATCCCAGCACTCGGGAGGCAAAGGCAGGCAGATCTCTGTGAGTTCGAGGCCAGCCTGGTCTACAAGAGCTAGTTCCAGGACAGGCTCCAAAGCCACAGAGAAACCCTGTCTCAAAAAACCAAAAAAAAAAAAAAAAGTATCATTAAATGGGAAGAGACTCCATGGCTATGGGGCGGCTGTGAACCAAAGCCATCCCTGTGTTAATGACTCTCCATAGTGAGTGAGAGCTGAACAGAGCCGAATTATCTCAGGCTATCTTCAATGCCTTTCTAGGCAATCACTGGCCTAACATCTGTGTGACTGTGTGGCTATCACATGAGCCCTTTGCTGATGTAGTAATAGACCGCTAGCTTCCACCAACGCCAAAGCTAAGAATGTCTGCAGCCAGCATCTGAATGCTACAGCAGAGGGCACCTCGCTTTGCTATAAGCCACCGGCTTGAAAGTACCTTGATTTATGGCTTTAAAAAATTCTGCAACTATATTTAAGAAAAAACAAACAAACTTTATGAAACTGCTTTTTTAAGGACAGAACTGAGAGCCAGGGCATGGCGGCACAGGCAGAGGCAGGTGGATCTCTGAGTTTGAGGCCAGCCTGGTCTACAAAGCAAGTTCCAAGACAGCCAGGGCTACATAATGAAACCCTGTATCGAGCCTCCTTCCGGCCCCCACCCACAAAAAATTAAGGAATGGAAAATTTAGGGGAAAAAAAGAGTCAAACAGTCAAAATAACAGTTTCAAAAAATAAATAAATAAAACAATTTCACTGGTAAAAGTTGTCCAGGTTTGAAGATCGAGGTCAGAAGCTCTGTCCCCAGACCCTGCAGCCTCTGAGCCACTTGCCTGGCTCTCTGTCTCTTCTTCATGCAGTCTGCTTGTAGAAAGGCACAAAAGGTGTCTCACAGACTGAGCCGGGGCTGAGGGCCTCCCACCGCATGAAGAGAGAGAAGCACAAGTTGGTGCTGGCAGCCATGTTCACCACCCCACCCTTCAACCTCAAGGAATCGATGCTCCCACAACTTTAAAGACCAGGAGAGTTTGCACTCGAAGAACAAAGCTGGGACCCCAAACCAGGCTTGTGCCTGTAAGTCAAGACCTTTGGTGGGAGAAGATAAGAGACAGGGAGAAAGTCAGCTGCCCCCACAAGCTCTTGTCCCCTGGTTGACTTTAGACACACACACCAAACGGGACACTGGGCACTGAGAGATCCTGATAAAGAGCAATTGATTTAGCACAATCTTTGGTACTAAAAGTAAAACAAGGAGGCCGGGCATAGTGGTAACATCTTTAATCCCAGCACTCGGGAGGAAGTGGCAGGCGGATCTCTGTGAGTTCAAGGCCAGCCTGGTCTACAGAGTGAGTTCCAGAAACAGCCAGGGCTACATAGAGAATCCCTGTCATAATAAATTAGTTAAATAAAACAAGGAAACCAGGCACTACCCCTTCAAATGACCAACAGCACACAGACTGTACACACACACACACACACACACGCACACACACACGCACATGTGCAAGAGGGTAGAAACAGCAATAAAACAGTGGTTGTATTCAAGAGTCAGAACTAAAAATGAGCTGGAGGTCTTATTTTTCTGTTCTTGAAGCTTTATAACGAAGAATTTCCTTTGGCAAAGAAAGGAAATGTTTTACCCGGGGTAAGGAGCCGTCTTTTATTTTGGTGGGGACACAATAGTCATCTCATTTTAAGCCACCTGAATGTCTGGTAGCAGCCTTAGCTACTGGCGCAGTGCCAAGGGACAGCCGGAGCCGGGAGCGCATCTGGTGGGATTCCTTTATGTTGAGGTTAGGAATGCATGCATGGATAACATATTTGCATTTCAAAACTTCTCATAGAGGAAGGGGTTAGAAATAAGAACTGTTCCAGATGGGAGCTGTGTGTTTGAGGCAAGAAAAAAAATGAACGTGCGTTCTACACCCGAGGCTGTGGTTAAACAGAACACAATCAGCCCACGCTCCGAGATCCAGGACGCCAGCCCAACTCCTAAAACCAGGTGGGCAGCGTTTCTGCTTGATAATGCTTTCCGCTTCCTCCAGGGGGCGCACGTCAGCACTCCTCTGGCTCGCCTTCACTGGCTTGGCCCAGTTGAGGTTTGAGGTTCCCCGAGGTGAGGGAGGTGTGCAGTGGAGCCAGGAGGGCCAGGCCCCTGGTGTGGGGAAGTTCATTGGCCCTAGATTTCCCGCCATAGGCTGGATGCCACGTAGAGGAAGGGGATGGGGGCGTTATGGAGGGGGAGGGCAGGGGAGCTGGAAAGGGATGAAATCAAATAAAGTCCAGTCCACACGCCGAGAACACCTAGGAGTAAGACACAGGTCTGCTCTCTAGAACTCGAAACCCCTTCACAGAGACAGCGATCCCAAGCCACCTGCGGGGCTTTTCCCTCAGCTTCCCCAACCTCCCAGCTACAAGTCTTGCCACTGTCCTCCACTGCAGGGGTGCTTCTGTGGTTCCAGGTGTCTGCTCACCACTTGCTATTGCTCCTAAGATCCGCATCCCGGTGATCCATTCATCCTGAGATTAAGGCATCCAGGTTTCTGTCCCCACCCACCTCTCCACCAGGGCTGCTCACGGCTAGGCAGGGACCTCCGTGAAGAGAATGGTGTCCCATGTGGGAGAGGCAGCCTGGGCTAGAAGGGAGAGGTGGGGAGGGTGGCTTTTCTGTAGGATGATGGACAGCACACACTGTGGAGCCTTTGCTTGTGGGGGAGGGGGGAACGGAGCGGGGAGAACGTGGCCTAGGGGGTTGGGGGGAAGCAGACATCATGCACTCGCTGCTTCAGGAACAGACTAGTAACACCTTGAGGGAGGAAAGTTGAGACAGACCCGCTGGTGTGTGAGGAGCAAGCTGGGCCACACATACTGGACGGGAGGGCAGAAAGGCATTACGCCAACTGTGAGAGATGAGACTCCTGGCTACGAGGTCCAAAGAAAAGACAACCTGGACAGCAAACAACCTGAGGAAAAGAACAGGCAAAGAACTTGGCTGCTTAGTAGGAGACCAAAGCCACAGTATGATGTCACCCACACCTACAGGAAGGAACCAGTGCAGGAAAGAAGGGACATGGAGGAAGAGAAGCTTGTGCATTGCTAGTATGAACGTAAACTCAAAAATGGAGTTCAAAATGAAGTTTTCACGTGGCCCAGTAATCCTGTGTCTGGGCAAATACCCAAAGGACTTGAAAGGAGGGTGTTGTTTTGTTTTTTGTGGTTTTTCCGAGACAGGGTTTCTTTGTAGCTTTGGAACCTGTCCTGTAACTAGCTCTTGTAGACCAGGCTGGCCTCAAACTCAGAGATCCACCTACCTCTGCCTCCCGAGTGCTGGGATTAAAGGCGTGCTCCACCACCGCCCTGTGAAAGAAGGGTCTTGGTGTGGGCACACTAATGCCCACAGCAGCATTATGCTCAGTAGGCGAAGGGTAGCAGCAACCCAAGTTCATAGAAACCCAGCAAAGAATTGTAGTGTATTCACTTAGGGGAATATGATTCAAACAGAAAGCATCTGATACGCTTGGACTTTATGCTAAGTTGATGCTCCATTTTCGGAGTGAGGGGGACAGGGGGTTGAGACAGGGTCTCACTGTGCAACCCTGGCTGTCATGCAACTATCTATGTAGACCAGACTGGCCTCGAACTCAAGAGTTCTAACTCACCTACCTCTGCTTTCCAAGTGCCCGGATTAAAGGTGTCACCCACCTCACCCGTATTGTGTTGGCTGGTTTCTATGTCAACTTGACATGTGTTAGAGTCATCTGAGAAGAGAGAACCTCAACTGAGAGAATGTCCCTATCAGATTGGCCTGGGGGCAGGCCTGTGGGGCAGTTCCTTTATTAGTGATTGATGTAAGTGGGTCCAACTCACTGTGGGTGCTGCCACCCCTGGGCTGGTGGTCCTGGGGTGTATAAGAAAGCAAGCTGAGCAAGTCTTGAGGAGCAAGTCAGTTTCCTCCATGGTCTCTACATCACTTCTGCCTCCAGGTTCCTCCTTGAGATCCTGTTCTGACTCTCTCTCAGCAATAGATTGTGATTCAGACAGTAAAGTGAAATAAACCCTTCCCTCCCCAAGCTGCTTTTGGTCATGGTTCTTTATTATGGCCATAGAAACCCTGAGCGAAGACTTTAAGCCGGACACAAGAGGACCAATAGAGCATGGCTCTACCTAGACGGAGGTGCTTAGTGTAGTAAAAACCCTAGGAACAGAGGGCACCGGGAGCTGATGGGCGGAGCTGGAGTCTTGTAGATTGCAGAAGTTCTACCAGAGGACAGAGGTGAGGATCACAAAACTGAGCGAACTTAGCAATTGAACACTTTCAGATGATGGGCGCCGAGTAATACTTGCTGTGTTTGGATATGAAGGGCGCAGAGGAATACTTGCTGTGTTGGATATGATGGAGCAGAGGAATACTTGCTGTGTTTGGATATGATGGAGCAGAGGAATACTTGCTGTGTTCGGATATGATGGAGCAGAGGAATACTTGCTGTGTTTGGATATGATCAGTACAGAGGAATACTTGCCATGTTTGGATATGATGGGTGCAGAGGAATACTTGCTGTGTTGGATATGATGGAGCAGAGGAATACTTGCTGTGTTGGATATGATGGAGAAGAGGAATACTTGCTGTGTTGGATATGATGGGAGCAGAGGAACAGTTGCTGTGTTGGATATGATGGGAGCAGGGGAATACTTGCTGTGTTTGGAAATGATGGGTGCAGAGGAATACTTGCTGTGTTTGGCAAACTTCCACTTCTGTTCTAGGAGCTGCTGCCATTGGTTACACAGAGGTCCTTAGCCTGTTAAGCCCCACTTCGCCTTTCCTTGTCTCCTGTTTAGGAATGTAGTCCCCTTACTATGCCTAAATGACACAGCATCATACACCTGTCATCTCAACCCTTGGAGGCCGAGGCAGGAGATTTGGCAGGAGTTTGAGGTCATAAAGGGGACATAGCGAGAACCTGTGTACAAAAACAACACCCTCCCCCAAACTTCTGAAATGTGCTTCCTCAAAGAAATGGGAGTGGGTAAGGCAGCATCTTTGGGGTGGCATGGAGCACAGATTCTCCTGTGCTTTATAATGGCCATAGACACCCTGAGAGAAGCCGTTAAGGAGAGACTGAGTCAGACATGGGAAGACCAATAGTGCATGGCTCTACTTATAAGGAAGTAATTAATGTAGCAAAAATCCTAGGAACAGAAAGCAAAATGGTGGTCGCCAGGACCCGAGGGCACTGGGAGCTGATGGGCAGAGCTGGAGGGGGCCTCCTGGAGCTGGGCAGGGTCCTCCAAGGCCTGCCAGCTCTGTGGGGTCAGGGCAGAGCCACCCTCATTCAAAGCTTTGCACAGTTACTCTATCTGGAGATCAGGGTAGCACAGATCTCAGACGAACAAGTCCAGGGCAGGGCTTCCAGGTACTGCTGGCTTCAGGTGCTGGGCCTCATGTGACCACTGACATAGGCCACGGGGTAAGCAAACCTCCCCCTGGGGTGGGGAGGGGCTCCCACCAGAGGACTGCAGGGGTTTTCAGGATTCCTGGGAACAGGTGGTTTTGTCCTGTCCTCAGATGACAGAACAAGAAGGTTCCAGTAGAAAGAACCCACATATCCCCTGGGGCCATCCTGAGGTAGGAACAGTGAGACATCTTCAAAAGGACAGCTCCAGAGGAGACAGCTGAGCCAAGGGCATCCCCTGCCCCCCGACCTGGCGAGCTGTGGAGAGGGGACGTCAGGCAGCCTTGGGAGCTGAGCTCTGCCAATCGACAGCCACCGCCCTCCGGCCTTGGAAGGAGCTTGGGGTAGCTAGACCATCCAATCTACCATTCCCAAGAATCTTTAAAATACCTTGAGAATCTAAGTCCCTTCCTTAGAAGCATGTAGACTATAGAAAAGAAGATCAATTTTCCTGAAAATATATTTACAAACATGTTAAAATAATTCATTAAGGGGCTCATAAGAGATGGCTCAGAGGTTAAGAGCCACATAGTGGCTCACAACCATCTATAATATGTTCTGGTGTCCTCTTCTGGCCTGCATTACAGACACACATGCAGGCAGAATACTGTATACATAATAAGTAAATCTTTAAAAAATAACTCATTAAAAAATAAAAATTTAAAAAATTAAAAAATAAAAATGCTAGCCAGGCGGTGGTGGCGCACGCCTTTAATCCCAGCACTCAGGAGACAGAGGCAGGTGGATCTCCGTGAGTTTGAGGCCAGCCTGGTCTATAAGAGCTAGTTCCAGGCCAGGTTCCAAAGCTACAGAGAAACCCTGCTTCAAAACAATAAAAAATAAATAAATAAATAAATAAATAAAAATAGAATAAAAAAATAAAAATGTTAACAAATCATGCCTTACACAACAAGAGTTTATCCATAAAATGCAAAGTATGTAGTGTTTCAAGGGCGTTCAAGATGAAAACCGGCAGCAGGAAATGTGAACAATTTAAAAGCAGTTTAGAGGGCCAGAGAGAGAGGGCTCAGTGATTAAGAGCACCTGCTACTCTTGCACAGGCACCATGTTCAGTTCCCAGCGCTCATCTGGTGGCTCACAGTGACCTGTACCCAGTTCCAGAGGAGCTGATGTCTTCTTCTCATCTCAGGAGGTGCCAGAGAGACATGTGGTGCATAGACGTACAGACACTCATATATATAAAATAAAAATAAATACATCTTAAAAAATAAGCAGCTAGCTGGGAGTGGTGGTGCACACCTTTAATCCCAGCAGGAGGCAAAGTCAGGTGGATCTCTGTGAGTGTGAGTTCCAGGACAGCCAGGGCTACACAGAGAAACCCTGTCCCGAAACACAAACACACACACACACACACACAAACACACACACATGCACGCACGCAGCAGCTTGTAACTGATTCATGCCAATGCCCTTATTTTTATAACATAATACATACATATGTACACAGATAAAACTAATCTATATTTTTCTCATTGTACTCTGTCAGTTCCACAATGGGCGTTATGACAGTCATAAAAAGAACAATGAAGACAAATCTAGTGGAGACCCAAGCACCCCAAGTGGGGTGGGGAGGGACCGCATGCTCCCTGAGTCCTCAGTGTCCTAGCACACGGCTGGGAGGCCACATGGTTCAGAGCATCCCAGCCATCACAGAAACAGGCGGGATTCTAATGTCCTTTCCCTTTCTCTTAGACCATAGCTGATCCCCATTTGACACCAGATGGTGGGCAAACCCATTCCCTCCCAAGTTTCCCTGGGCTGAGTCCCTAAAGCACCCATGGCCCTAAGCAAACAGAGTTTGGACTCTTTTTTGTTTGTTGTTTTCTTGTTTTGTTTTTCAAGAAAGGGTTTCTCTGTGTAGCCCTGGCTGTCCTGGAACTCGCTCTGTAGACCAGGCTGTGACCTCAAATTCACAGAGATCCCCCTGCCTCTGCCTCCTGAGTGCTGGGATTAAAGGCATGTGCCACCACCGCCCGGCTGGTCTTGGACTCTTAAATGGTGTGCTGGGCAATGACTTCATGCAATCCTAGCCCTCACTGGCTCTCAAATTTACTCAAGGATGCGGTGTCTCTGTTCTCAGAGAAGTGGCACTGCCGACACAAAGGAGCAGCTGCTTAGGGGATCTCAAGGTGTATCTATCATTCAAGCAACCCTCGATGCAGACGAGCATCCAAACACAAGGTCTGAAGCAGAGTCGCTATCTAATACCTACCACTATTACCAAAAACAAAGGGAAACTGTCTAAGAGATGTTTTAGAAAGGGAATACATTTAAAGAAAATCCTCACCATTTTGTTCTTGATCTTACCATTTCACCCAAAACCTGTCAGCCCCGTGACAGCCTCTGAGGAGCTCAGGAGCAATTCTCCAAGTTCAAAGTTCTGTAGAAATTAACTTGCTTCAAATTAAAAATACCTTTTGCCTGCAAGGGGGCCCATGCTAGGTTTTTCTTTCCTTTTGGCTACGCTAGCTACTGTTAAGCAGATCCATCCAGCGTAGAGAGATTCTATCTCCTCTGTCTACAGATTCAAAGGAACCCAGCAGCTTCGGGACCGAGACCTGTCTGTCATTCACCAGGATATGAGAAGCACCTTCAATCTACACCGACAAACAGGAAGAGAAAGGGCTCAGGAACAAGCCAGTCCACGTTGTGAGCTAGCAGCTCACCACTGAGACACTACAGCCCCACTCCCTGCCCCCCCTACTAAGTCAGCAAGAGTCTGGGGAGCCACCTCCCTGCACACATAATGACTACAGAGATTCACCAACTTGCCGTGATGACGTCACTCTCTCCCAGGGACACAGACTGTCTATTCAGCTTGTGTTCTGTCAGCCGGGCTGACAGATTACCCAACAAATCCTCAGTTGATTCCCTGGGTTGGTAAACCCAAATCAGCTTCTACTACAGAGATGCTACGTGAGCTGGCAGGTCGATTGGGGGAAACCAGCAGGAAGGCCTGGAGTTTAGGAAACACAGCAAGAACTGCATCTCTCTCTCTCTCTCTCTCTCTCTCTCTCTCTCTCACACACACACACACACACACACACACACACACACACACACACACACACACACACAGAGTTGCAGCTGCTCTGGCGTTCTGCCCCTGCAAAAGCCTTTCTGAAACACATTCTCAATGACAGTCTTACATGCTGACAACTCACACAGCTTTTTTTTTTTGTCTTCTTAAATGGAGTTGAAAATTGATAGATCTGTATCTCTGAATGTAAGAAAAGAACATTCTGTTGCAAAAAAAAAAAAAGTGGGGAAGCTAAGAGAACATGGGGACAGTTGGACTCAGATCGGTGTAGAATAGCTGATGTTTGATGTTAAGCTACGGATTCGTAGGAACAGGCAGGATTCATTTAGTGGGGGGCTTTACTGTGGTCGGTGCGCTAGACAAAGCGTTCTGCCTCCCGCTCTCCAGCCCCACAGCCGCCCTCTCCAGGTAAAGCAGCTCTTCCTCCAGAAACTCAGAAAGGCTAAACAACATGTTTACGATTTTATGTGTAGAGGTGTTTTGCCTGTGTCCTTTGTCTGTACACCATGTGTCTCCCTCCTGCCTGTAGAGGCCAGGGGAGGGGATCGGATGCCCTGGCACTGGAGTTACAGATGATTGGGAGCTGCCACTTGTGTGCTTGGAATGGAATCTGGGTCTTCTGGAAGAGCAGCCAGTGCCCTCTCTCACTTTGAAAGATTTTGCTTATTTACTAAGAGTCTCACTAGGTAGCCTTGACTGGCCTGGACCTTAATCCATAGACAAGCCTGGCCTCAAAATTCACTTACCTCTACCTCCCGAGTGCTGAGATTAAAGGTATGTTATCACCATGCCCACCGGCTTCAAATTCAAGAGATCTGCCTGCCTCTCGCTCCTGAGTGCTGGTATTAAAGGCGTGTGCCACCACTGCCCAGTGTTAAATGACTTTTTTGAGATGAAGAAGAGCTGAAAAAAAAGACCCTGGGCCAGGTCTAGAGAGTTGTCTTAGAGGGTTAAGAGCATTTGTTCTTGTGAAGGACCGGTCAAGTCACAGCATGCACACGGGGGCTCGTCACTTCCACAGGCACCAGGCATGTGGTACAGACATACATGTGTGCAGACAAGGCATCCGTATGAATAAAAGAAATCTCAAAAAGAAAACTCGGGACTTAACACTGCTTACTTTTCTCCATTTATGACATGGATGTCAAATATTTTTAGAGTTTGAAATTTTTATTCTCTTTTATAAGCAACAACCCTCCCCCAATCGAGGCAAGGGCTCTAGTAAAAGAGTTAACTTTAGATTCTAGGCATTTTTACCTAGAATCCATCTTCTCCATAATTCCTTATTCATCATTTTAACTAAAATAATATAATCAGGATTTGCACAACAAAAGGACTCTGCACATTACATAATGTGGCATGGGGCTACCTGGAATCTGAGGTCTGATGGAGACAGCTTTCTCATTCAGGTGAAGGCGCTTAAACTACCTCCCCCAACACACACACACAACAAAAGCACAAAAACACCACACCACACATACATAAACTACACACACACACACACACACACACACACACCCTGTCCATGTGCCAGTGTTTCCTCTCTTCAGAGGGTGAAGAACACAGTCAACCTGGAAGACACCTGCCTGAAGTGAGGAGCTGGTTCCTTCAGAACCCTGCAGGATGTGCCAGCTGGGCACAGGCCACCAGTCCCTTTAATTACAGCGTGGTTGGGTCTAACGGCACCATCCTTCAGAGCCTTGGTGTTTCCACCCACTGCAGTATAAAGCCCCGGTGACCCAGCACCCGGAATGTTTCTGTGTGGCTGTTTTTAAATAGGGCCCTGTCACGTAACACGAGCCAACCTTCAACTTGGTTCTGCCTCCAACTCCCAAGCAACCTCATGGACAGCGGCACCATGCCTTGCCTCTGCTGTCTTTAACGCATCCCAGCTGCCAGAAGTCCATGATTTCTCTTTTTTCCCCCAAAGTTCATATAAACTGCAGAATTCAAAAAGGCTTCCTAAAAGTCAGCAAGAAACTGAGTGATAACCTTACTTTTAAAAAGACCCAAGGCAGGGTGGTGGTGGCACATACCTTTAATCTCTGTGAGTTCAAGGCCAGCCTCGTCTACAGAGTGAGTTCCAGGACAGCCAGGGCTATACAAAGAAATCCTGTCCCAATAGATAGAAAGATGATAGATAGATAGATAGATAGATAGATAGATAGATAGATAGATAGATAGATAGATAGACAGACAGACAGACAGAAGAGCTAAGGATATTAATAGGTACTTCACAGAAAGGGGACAGGAATGGCTCTCTTGCTTTTTGTGCGTACACACATGTGAAGGTCAGAGGACAGTTTTCAGGAATCAGTTCTCTCCTTCCACTGCGGGTCCCAGGAATCAAACTCTGGTTTGCATGGCAAACGCTTGTAACCACTGAATCCTCTAGCTGGCCCCTCTTTTCTGCCTGTTTTGAGACAGGATCTCAAGATGCAGCCCAGCCTCGGCTGACTGGGACCTCCTGCAGGCCGAAATGACACCATCCCTGACTTCAGCTAACTTTTTACCTACTTTATAGTGGTGCTGAGAATTTTAATCCAGGTTCACACGCTTCTGCAGGGAATACTCATCACTGTGACACCCCCTCCCAGCTCAAATTTCGTGTTTTTTTTTTTAAGTAAAGCTATAAGTTTTTAATTAAAAGAATCAAGGGGCTAGATAAAAGGACAGAATTCCATGATTTCAGACAGGAAGCCTTAATACTATATCAGTACAGATTTAAGCTGTAGATTCACCAGAAGCCCAACAAAAAGTCTAACTATTAATGCTATCAACAAGAGAAAAACAGTGACAAAGGGTCGCCATGAAAAACCAACGATCCACAAAAGAATGAATAAACAGCACACAAGGTGACATCAACTGACTTCAAAGCTTCCCATACACCTACAACAAAAACTATACTGTTTGGGAAATAATAAAGAGATCAACTGAACATCAGAGAAAACTTAGAAATAAAAACACAACTAAAATATAGTCAGTGTTATCAAACGAGGACATGAAACCCACTCAAAGGACTTCATGTTACCTCGGGGGAACCCAGAGCACCTCACTGGTCATCACAGACCCTCACAGGCCCTCCTGGATCACCATGGTAACTCTCACCGGAACCCACACTAATCCAGTGATGTTGACTCTGCCTGCTGCTTACTATACACCATGTTTGTACATTTACACTGTCTCTAGATGCCCCTTCCTGTGCGGGAACTCCGGAGCTTTCCTCACCATCGACTGGTTGGCTTCTGGGCTTCCTGGCACTGTACTTACAACTCTGAGTGAACTAGAGAGCTGCAGAAGGGCCCACCAGCGCCCTTCAGCCCAAGAGCCCAGACTACAGTACAGCAGACCAAAACTGCCCTCCAACATTCGGACAGGCAGGTCTGCTTGAGGGCCCTGCTTGGCTAGTGAGACCCGAGTGTCAGGAGCAGCTTCTTAGAGACAAGGCTGCTGGGAAGGTGCCCATTACTTCCTGCCCGGCACAGAGCTCTCCCAGACCTGCAGGGACTCTGGGCTACATCTTGTCCCTGGCCTCCCAAGGTCAGCCCTGCAGTTTTCCTGCACTCAGCAGACCCTTGGCCTTCTTCCTCTCCAGCATATCCAGACCACAACCGTGCATGTGGAGTGACCCGCCCACCTCACGGTGGAAAGGGCACCCAGTTCATCCAGGTCAAACTTAAATGGCCCGACTGATACGCAAAAGGCATAGGCATTTGCGATAGCTACGCACTAATAGCCAAAGCACGAACACTTTCTCAGTCTTCCGTGGTGGCACAGGCACACCATGCAGGAACCGGGGGGTGGGGGTGTGGAGGGAGGGCACCAAAACTGTAAACCATGACACAAACCACCAAAAATTATTATTATTTACTTTTTACTAATATCAATTGTTCGATTTTACCAGTAGAGACTCGGGAGCCAGATGCCGGGGTGGAAGCCTGCTGGCTCAGGGAGGCCGAGAAAGGCCCCAGCTGACTTTCTTCTCCTGGGGGAGGGGCAAGGGGGGCAAACTACCTCTTCTCCTCGAATGTCTCAAGCAAAACCCGTCGACCTGAATGCCCCTCCCTTCTATCACCTGTGTACCTCTCTCCATCCTCCTGACTTCCTCTTGCTCTCTATGGCTTTTTTCTTGTTTATTTCCTGTCAACTGATTGATTGCTCAGCAACCTGGCCTGTGGTTGACTTTATTTAATTCTGTTTACAATAAGCAGGAAGCTCTTGGACTAAAGGTGTGTGCTAGGGTTGACCTCAAATATCTTAAAAGTACGTATTTTCTTACGAGCATGTATGTGTGCTGACATAGAGATCAGGTGTCAGATGTCCTGTAAGCGCTGGGAACTGAACCAGGGTCTCAGCTAGAGCGGTAGAGTTCTAACCACTGAGCCATCTCTCCAGTCATCCAACTGACTTAGGTCTCCTTACTCATGAGTGAGAGACATGTAAACGAGAACTACGGTCACCCCATGCGCCACCAGGCAGCCTAGGAAGGGTCAGGGAGCCACGCCACACGGCCAGTTCCGCAGCCCCCAGCATCACCCCGCTGCTCACAATGTTTCACCCACTCGTATACCCAGTGGAAGGCAGCCCGTATACCCAGTGGAAGGCAGCCCGTATACCCAGTGGAAGGCAGCCCGTATACCCAGTGGAAGGCAGCCCGTATACCCAGTGGAAGGCAGCCCGTATACCCAGTGGAAGGCAGCCCGTATACCCAGTGGAAGGCAGCCCGTATACCCAGTGGAAGGCAGCCCGTATACCCAGTGGAAGGCAGCCCGTATACCCAGTGGACTGCCACAGTGGTAGTAACTGCTAAGGACTGAAAAGAGCCAAGCCAAATTCCTACAAGATTTTTCAAAAATTCTCTCGTTTAAGAGGGGAATGCACAAGAAACAGATGATAAAGGCGAGAAGGGCAAGCAGGATGGGAGGAGTGGGCAGTTGGGGTGGGTGCGCTGTTGTGTACTCTCCAGTACCTTCCAAATTGGAAACCATGTACTTGGACCTAGTGAAGCCCTGGATGCTACCTATTTCTGACCTAGCTCCAGTTAGGTCATACTGTCTCCTGAAGTGTGTTCTGCCCTTCAGAAGCAGTGGAACAACATCCCCAGAAGACTGATTTCCCAGACCAAAGGAAAGGAGGGCCAGCTCTGAAAGGGTCCAGGAAAAGGCTCTCCCAGGCTGCAGTTCCTCCCTCCACCTATAGGTGGTAATAACAGGCTGCTCGCTCTGGACAGCAGCAGCCAATGGAGGAGACTGGAGGACAGGAGCAGAGAAACAGACAGGCATGGGTGGGTAATATAAAATAGAAACGGAATTTATTTCACTGGAAGAAGCAGACATCTGTAGCTGGGACAGCAACTTTGGCAACAGAGGCTGATGGGAACACATCGAACAGCAACAGGGGGAAGAGCAGGGGTCAAACAGGAAAGTACTGGTGCCCCTGGGGTCTCTTTCCAATCCGGGGCCCTGGGCCCTGCCAGAGAACCTGGCACCTTTTCTCTGCTTCTGAGCCACTTCAGACTGTCTCCAGGTACAAGCTCCTAGGAGCGTCCAAGTCTGCAAGTTCACAGTGAACCCACAAATCACATCCTGTCCAACACTCCAAATACCTACAGGGGCTCCCGGAAAAGGGCCCAGCCCTAAGAAGGGCCTGCTGGATGCTGGCCTACCCTTCTGTGCGGCCAATACATCCTTCTTGCCCAAGTCAAGCCTGGCTTCCTCAGTCTAGTCCTCCAGGGCAAAGCCTGGGGCACACTCTAGCCATTAGCCCAGCATTGATCTTGAGCCAGGGGCAGGTCACACACAGGGCCTGCCAGGCAGCTTCCTGTCTTGCCTTCACAAGGCTCCTTCCCACCTCTTGGCTGGGGCACTGAAGGCTGAACCAAGGTGTGCAGAACAGTGCTGGGTGGGTGAGAAGTGAGGTGGGCAAGGTGGGGCTCCCAGCCTCCTGCTCTGTCCACTGGGAGCAACAGGCAGCAGTAGGTCCTCCAGGCCTGAGACAGGGCATCTCCCCACCCTTGTCCTACAGACAGGTTCAAGTGGTTCCTTTAGGGCAGACTGTTGTTCTCCAGACAACTATCAGCGTCTGAAAGATGGGAAATAACCAAAAAGTTTATCCATCAACATGAGCTAAACAGCTTACAGGAAATTCAGGGTCACCATGCAAAAAACAAAAGCAACAACGAAAAATAACCTGGAAATTTTAGGCAACAGTTTTAGAACTTACTCTGAAGTGTCTTTCTTGATGAGCTTTTGAATTAAGGAAATAGGACCACTGTGTACTGGAGTATCTAAGGACAACGGGAAGCCCAGTCTTCTCAGGACGCAAATTAGGGACAACCACTGGCAGACACTACAGCTGAGTGCCTGTCCAGTGTGCCGGAAGGCCGCAGCCCTCTCCCATTGTGTTTCCGATTGTCTCCGATTAGAGTACAAAGTTATACTGTGTAAGAGTGGCACAGACTGACAGACCCCGAGGCGCCTGCCTCCCAGTGCCCAGGGAGCAGGACTGGCTTCCTGGGATGATACTGATTTCGCCTCTGCCTGTTTCACCACTTTGAGGTTTGATAAAGATTTCAACTAATATTAATCTGTGTGCTTTATTTTATATGACTACATATATATAAACTTTTAGTAAGAAAACAATGAGATTTTCTTTGGATGTTTATTCCTTTAAAAAGCATTAATATTACCATATATAGAAAAGGGCATGAGAGGGGAATGTGTCTGTGCGTGAATACAGGTGTGCGTGCCACAGTGGGTATGTAGAAGTCAGTGAACATCCTCAGGTGTGGATCCTTGCCTCTCTTCTTGAGACAGGGTCTCTGTTGTTTTCCTGCTATGGTGTGCCGGGCTGCCGGGTCCTTAAACTTCTGGGGGTTACTCTGTCCCTGCCTCCCATCTCTCCCACAGAGCAACAGGATTACAAAGGCGCAAGTTACATGTCCATATTTCACACAGGTTTGGGGATTTAAATTCAGGTTCTCATACCTGTACAACAAGCAGCGTATTCACTGAGTCACCCTCCTCCCCAGTACTAACTGGTACGTTAAACAGAAATATGGTAAAAGAGCTAAGGAATATTTGCTTAAATAACCAGGACTAAAATGTTACATCGTGAAGCACTTGGGCGGCCAGAGAGGAGGTTGGGCAGTTAGCCTCCTCCACCCAGGGCCCAAGGCACCTCTTCCACTCATCCACTCATGATAAAAACCAAGTGTCGCCGGGTGGTGGTGGCGCACGCCTTTAATCCCAGCACTCGGGAGGCAGAGGCAGGCGAATCTCTGTGAGTTCGAGACCAGCCTGGTCTACAAGAGCTAGTTCCAGGACAGGCTCCAAAGCTACAGAGAAACCCTGTCTCGAAAAACCAAAAAAAAAAAAAAAAAAAAAAAAAAAAAAAAAAAAAAAAAAAAAAAAAAAAAAACCAAAAAAAAAAAACAAACCAAGTGTCTGAGTTCATTTCGTTCTTTTCTAGGCAAAGCACCTGCCCTCTCCCCACCAGCTGGGGACTCCCTACCTATGTATGGCCCTTCAAGGGGTAGGTAGGCTTTCCCTACAGTGGCACATCCCAAGGACAGCCTTCCTGGGAGAGGGAGCTAGGGCAGTGTGTGACTCACTCACTTGTGGTGGGCAGGGCCACAGGAACCCAGAAGGTGGCAGCCAGCTTGCTCCAGGTTCCAGTCAAACATCTCTAGCACTTTGTGGCACTCCACCCGTGGCCGAAGACCCAGTCCAAAGAGCTGCTCCACCTGAGGGGCAAAGGGTAGTGGTGCCATCGGACACCCTGGGAGCAAGGGGTACCAGACCAGAGTCAGGGCACAAGACTCAGAGCCAGCGGGGAGGGTCAGGTACAGCAGAACCAGCTTTCAAGGACCCTGAACGCCAGAGCAGACAGGAAGTGATGGTACCTTCAGATACTGGGCAGCCCTCTGCACACTCCAGCTGTGGCTCTGCAGGGCCGCCTGGCACTCCTCTGTGGTCACCCCATGCACCATGGCCTGCAGCTGGGCACACCCACCCATCAGCACCACTTGGGCCCATTCCTCTGGGTCCCTCAGACCCTTGCCCTTCACCTTGAAGTGGGCCTGACACTCACCATCTGGATCTTGTCTGCTGGCCGCGCAGCCTCTTGCCCATCCCCTGGGCAGCCCCTCTGTGGCAGCCGAGCAGTGGCCCTCAGGGCTGGTGGCCGAGCCCCTGGGTTGCTGTTATTGGTGGAGAAGTTGGCCTTTGGGTCTGGGGCAGCCTGAGGCATAGGTCGAACAGTGGCAGTGGGGGCAGCAGGGGCTGGGGTACTGGGTGGGGGCAGCAGCAGGGGCACAGGCACGGAAGCTGGCTCTTCAGGGCTCTGGGCCTCCTGGAGGAAGCGCTGATAGCGCTCCAGGTAAGGAGGGCGCTCAGGCAGCAGGTAGTAATGAGTACTGCTGACCTTCCTGCCATCGCGGACAATGGGCAGGATACAGGGGCCAGCCCGCGGGCCAGGAGCCTGGATCACTTGTGGCGTGGCATATTTAGGGTCTGAGGCAAAGCTTTGGGTGGTGGGCATGGTCTTTCCGGGTGAGCTAGAGAGCCTGTGTGGTAATGGAGAGCTGCCAGGTGGCACCAGGGGGCTTGGGGTTCTTGAACCTTGAGGGGACAGGGGTTCCCGGGGAGGCACACGGGGAGGGGAGGCAGGTCCAGGCCACCGGCTTGTCTCTTCCTCACCTGAGGGAGCCGGGGATAGCTCCACACGTGGACGTGTGGGCCGAGGGGGGATGGGTACCCGGGGTGGCACCTGGGGCTTGTCATCACCTCCTGGGGTGGGGGAGGGGGTCAGCTGGCCAGTGGGGACCTGTAGCTGCCGCATACACTCCTGCTGCAGTGCCTGGAAAATCTCTGCAGTCTGGGCTGAGCTGGGTGGCTTGCCGCCACCCTGGGGGGGAAGAAATAGATTGTCCTCCAGGGCAGGGGGGAGCTGTGCCTGCTCAGGCACAAAGGCATAATTGGTCTCGCCCTGGCTCGGCCCAGCAGGGAGGCCTGCACCCACTAGTGTGCTGTTGATAGAGCAGACCTCAAAGTCATCCTCATCCTGGGCCACATCATCATAGGCAGGGGGTGGGGGCAGCGGACGAGCGTCCCAGTCCACTACAGGTGTGGGATGTAAAGGTCGTGGTAGTGCCCGTGTGGGGCTCTGTGGTGGTGTCTTGTCCAGCAAGGAGCAGGCATCCATGGCCAACTGTGCCAAGGAGGGTGCACAGGGCCGTGGGGTTGGAACCACAGGCTCCTCACCAAAGTCGATGAGCGTGACCTCGCCCCCACTGCTGCGGCCTGCCTTGGTGCCTGGCACTCGGGCCGAGGGCTTTGCAAGCCACAGCCCTCGGGGCAGGGATGGCTTCCTCAGACCCAGCTTCTTGAAGTCGCTGGACAAGGGGTCTTGGTCCTCACTCACAGGGTCGTACGTTGGCTCTGAGACAAAAAGGTAGACCCCAACAGGGAGATGGTGTCAGGTATGAATGGGGAACAAGGGAAGGTAGGATGTGTGTCCCCCACTGACTGATGACTACTGACTCCCCAGAGGTTAGCCTCTGCACCAAGACCATCGCTGACCCTGCTCAAACAGGGCAGAGCCATCTGTCTGCTTTCAGCCTCAATGTAGCCCACACTCTACCCAAGCGAGAGCCAACATCCCACTCACACCTGACTGACATGCCTGCCGTAACACAAGAGCCCTCAACTCCTTGCTCCCGGCCTGGTTAGTAACCCCTCACTCCACCTCTACTGGGGCACCGTTAGAGCAGGCACGGGCCAACAGGAGCTTCCCTCAGAAGACAGACTCCTGATAGCCACCAGAACACCCTAGACACAACCTCTGCAGGTCTGAAAAAGCATGAACTGGCCGAGTCACGGCAGGACCACATCATCTCTGAGGGTACAGATGGGGGAGGAGGCAGGCATGCCAGGCCAGTTCAGCAGCAAAAGCTCACAGCACACACCCGCTTCCCCTTCCACACAGCCAGCTCTGTACCTTCCAGGAGAGGAGAGGTGAGAGGAGAGAGAGGGCGGGGGCAGGGGCCAAGGCACCCTGAGCAGCCCCACTTACTCTGAGTGAAGATGGCAGGCTGAGGTGGGCGAGGTGGAGGCTCCCCTGTAGGAAAGGCCATGCGGACAGAGGAGGCAGAAAAGAGTGACCGAGCAGGGCAGGGATGAGGGGGGAGACAGAGCCAGACAGAGGGAAGAGTTCCAGATGAGAAAGGGAGAGGGAGGGAGGGAGGGAAGGAAGGAGAGAGAAAAAGAGAGAGGTAAACAGGAGTGAGCAAATGCACAAACCCAACTGAAGATGGGAGGTGGGAGGGAACGGGAGGCAGGGTGGGGCAGTGTTGTGTTCCAGAATGACAGGCACAGGATCTGGGAGGTGGACTGGGCTCCCAGCTGAGACGGAGCCCAGAGTGGGGTGTTGGCTTGGGAGAGAAGAGCATGATTAAGGCAAGTAAGGGGAGCCAGGATCTGAACAGCCTGGTGAAGAAGGAGGAAGGAGGAAGCTGAGGCTGCAGGGCCAATGTAGAGCAACCCAAGGATACCCACCTCGGCGGATACAGCTGCCTCTCTTCTCCTACCCTACCCCACCCCACGCCTAGCCAGAGCCAGGAATCCAGCTGTCCCACCTGCTGCTCTGGCCCAATTGTCCTCAGAGTAGAAGAGCAGGCTCGGGGTGGCTTAAGGCAGTGACCTTTTCTAGGTAGCCAGTGAACTGGGAACACCAAGGAATGGGAGGGCTCTTACTTTTCACCCTTCCTAGATGCTGGGTGGGTCGGGAGGTGCTCAGCTCCACACTCAGCAGGTCAGGGGGGTCCATGGGGTTGCCCAGATACAGTCTGTTGGGAGAGAACCAGGTCAGAAGGCAGAGCAGTGGGAGAGACACTTCTGGCTGATGGAGGCCAAAACCACAACAAAACAAAATCTTCCTGAGTGTTTAGTGAGCGAGGCAAAGACTAAGACACATTGCAGAGGAAGCTGAGTCACAAGGCTCCCAGACTCTGTACTGATCGATCCCTTGGGAGGTGGCTCCCACGGGGTAAGCACACCTGACCCAGGCTGAGAAGCCTGTGCTTTCATGGACTCCAACCTTACAAGGGCAGAGCTGGCCCTTGATAACCCTGACAGCACCCCAACCCATGCCAGGCTTCTACCTGTTGGCACACTCTTGTTCTTCAGACCCTCCTGGGAGACTGAAGAGAAGCACCTGCTGCTAGCCCCTAGAAGGGTGGGCAGGAAGCAGCTTCCTGTTGAGCCACAGGAAATAGGGAGGAGGTTGAGCTGCTGGGTAGGCTCCCCACTCACCCCAGCCCTACGCTAACTGTCAATATCTGGGATCTGGGACTTAGTCACCAAAGCTGATTAAAGCCTGAAGAACGAGGCTAGGCTGGCTAAGGCACGACAGGAGTGGGACACAGGGCGCAGGTCTCCTGCGAGGGCCTCTGTAGTAAGGAGGAGTACAGGCTGTGTACAGCCCTCTCCTCCTTACTACAGGCTTCCACTCCCTCCCCTTTCTTCAGAGGACCCGAGTAGAGCCTCTCCTAAGGGCCTGACGTTCTGGAGTGTGGGGTATGGAAAAACAAAGGCCTATTTTACCATACTCTCAGGAGGAGGCAGCTGGAGAAAGGGTCACAGATAGCAGGAGAGCTGACAGAACCTCCCTGGGATGGGCAGGGTACTATAAAGTACCTGATTCTGCATCTTTCTCAGATCCAGGGGTCTCACTCTTTACCTAAGGACTGTGAATCTCCATCCCGCCCCTCCTCCCCAAAACAGAGTGGGCTCGGGGCAGACTAGAGGAACACTGCTCCCTAAGATACCCCTAGGACTGTGCCCACTTCTGGGAAACAAACTCCCTCCTGTCTGGACCTGCATAGAGATGACCCCATAGGTTCAGGGCTCCAGAACTCTGGAAACCCCTGAAGGAAAAAAGTGTTGCTCAGTGGCAGATGTCTTAGAGAACTACTTCCCAAGTGTCTCCCCTTTGTCAGAAGGTGGTGCCTCAGTCTGCTGGGTGACAGGGGACTTTTTAGCAAGTAAAAACGAGTCTATCCCTGGGATTTTGTGACCTTGATTTTACTTACAGTGGAAAACTACGCACACACAGAGAAGCTGTGCCCCACAAATGTGCCAGGGCGGTGATGGGGAGAAGAGAATGTGGGGCCCAGCAAAGAGCTCCCTGGCCCACCACCCCCAGTGCACCCTCGGCACTCACAGCCATTTTGGGCCCTTCTCTGTCACCTACACCTTGTCCCACCCCACCTCCATAGCCTACTCTCTTCTGGTAGATGGGCTTCCAGAACAAAAGAAGCGTAGAGAACAGAAATGAGTAAGCGCCACAGGAGGATGGCACAGCTAAGGACCTGCAGCGGGGAGTGAGGGCAGAGAGAATTCAGAAAGGATCTCTACTTACTTGTCTCATCCTCAGACATCTACACACCTATTCTAAGGTAAACGCCGCAGCGGCTGTGAGGCCTACTGCCTGCCACTCCCCTCTGCAGAGTCAGCATGCAGTGCTGGGCTTAACCCACTGTCCTCTGACCCAGAGCACAGAAGGGGTCATCATAAGGGAAAGAGCAAATGTCACACACAGTGCATAGAAGAAACAATGCAGAATAGACAGGGATGTGGTTCAAGTGCCACACCAAAGGATCCCTGAGGACAAATGATAAACAAGCCGCAGGGATGGGTGTCCCTGAGGCTGGCAGCCTGTCACGAGAGAGAAAAGCAACTGACTACAAGAAAATCATGTGCACACTCACGGCTCGAGGGCCAGCATCTGTTCAGGCTTGGGTTAAGAAACCAGAGACAGTGCAAGCACCAAGGTGTGGTGACCCCTTCTGCAGGTGACCCCCAGCCTAGGGCAAAGGCTGTCTCGCTGACCAGCAGCTATCCACTATAGGAAATACTGGGACCGGAGCTTTCATAATGGACCCCACTTGGCTGGAAAGGCCAACAAGGTTAAGACCTTAACCATTCCTGGCCTTGGAAAATAACTTTGGGGATGCTCTTGCCAGTTCCTGGAACTGCTTGCTTTGAGGAACACTAAGTTCAGAGCCTACTCACAGCCTTTATCTCATCAGTAACAGACAGCACCATCTTTGGAACCTATGAGGGCTTGTGTGTGATGTGGTGAGGGGCTACTAAACTCAGGAGCCCAGGACCATATCCGGTCAGTGTCTCTGTCCAGGTACTTACTCATCAATCCTGTCAGGGAACCCCCAGCAGTGGCGGGGGTCGCTGTCACCATGCCCCGTATGAATGAAGCTATTCTGTAGAGGCTGGCTGATGTCCTGGGCTGACAGGCCAGCCACGGAAGTCACCACATTCCGAGGGAAGGGTCCTACACACAGTGTCCGGGTGTTCTGACCACGCCACCAGTAGTTCTCAGCCCTGTGTGACAAAGATAACACAGTGAATATGAAGTGGGGGTGAAAGTGACCCCAGGCAAAGGGTGAGCACTGAAGACCTTAAGATCAGTCCACCCAACAGTCCACTTTGTCCAACAGCAACCCATAACCTGCCACTCCTTGAAGAGGGCCTAAGCTCCTCTGGCTAGGTCAAGCTAGCTTTGTCTGCAGTCTACAAACAAGGAGACAGGCTCCAACAACTGCCCTACATGACTAGCCTATTTACCCAGGATTTTAATCAACTGAGTCTGCAAAACCAATTCACTCTCACAATACACCTGTTTCCCACCTAAAACGGGGGCGTACCTTGGTCTTGGGGGTCCCTAGATTCACTCTTCAGCAGGGTCCTAGGAATTTTAGGTGATACATCAGCCACAGGGAGCCCCATGAGTTTAGGACCATGCCTTCCAGTTACTATTCAGCCCTTACATGCAGACCTTCAAGATGAAGGAGTACATGGAGAACCAGGTCTTCTCTTCCCTGGGGCTTGGCACCACCTGTGGGCAGGGCTGTGGGGATCCAGCCTTACCATCCTCCTATCTTCTCGGGACAAGGCCTACTCTCTTGCCTTACGATATGGGTGGTCTAGGAGGGAACTCAGAATTCCCAGTATGGCAAATCATGAAGACCTCAGTCCCTCACTCTGCAGACAAAGCAAGTGAACAAGTGGAAGAGAATAGAGCTCTCTCTGGATACTCCAAACGCTCCAGAGTTGGCTGCTGAGGCCCTGCGTCTGCTGCACATACCTGAAGATGTGGACAGAGTCTGGGTTAAGTTTATCAGTGGTGACAATCGTGCTGCAGGGACCTAACCGCACCACCACTGCCTGCCCTTCCCTGTCCCCTCACCTTCACAGCATCTGTCCCAGTCACAATGGCCTCCCGTGAACACAGCCACAGCAGAGGGCTGGGGAGCTGCTGTGCACTGCCACAGCAGCCTTCTGGTCACTAAGGCTGCCTGCTGCCACCAGCAGCCACAGCAACCCTGTGATTACTCCCTGCCTTCAGGGTAGGAAGGGCAGGGAAGGAAGGAAGAAAGGACAACACCCTGAGAAGGACAATCTCATCTGAAAATAGCAGAGCCGTTCCGAGGAGAGAAAGGATCCTTAACGCACACACAGAGCTGCCCGTGAAAAGCACAGGGCAGGAAGGCCTGCCCAGCACCTCAACACCAGCGTCTCCTCCATGAAGCAGCCCCTCCCTTCCCTGGCTGCTAGCCCTAAACTCTACTCTGCCCACCTCCTACGGTGTTCTCTAACTCAGAGAGCTGCAGCAGAGGTAGAAATGTTACCCAAACATTCTGCTCACAACATACACAACCCTACCTTGTCCCTTCTGAGGGCAAAGATGAGTGCCTTCCACCCCTCCCACTTCAGGAAGTGGAGGCTGCAGGCCAGGCCAGGCCAAGAACCTGCAAATGGATTTCAAAACTTCTGCCCCCACTCAACACCACTTCTGAAAAAACAGGGCTGCCAGCCATCCCACCCTCCAAGTAAGACCCTTGAGAAAGGCCCATCATCACTTGTATCCCCAAGTCTGTTTTTAGTTTTAGGGTTTTTTGTTTGTTTGTTTTTGGACAGGGTCTCTCTATGTAACCCCAACTGTCCTAGAATTCACTTTGTAGACCAGGCTGGCCTTGAACTCACAGAGATCCTCCTGTCTCTGTCTCCCAAGTTCTGGGATTAAAGGAATGTGCTACCACGCTCTGCGTACCTCCAAACATAGACAGAGTTCCCTGAGCTCAGCTCACAGAATATCTAGGTATCCTCTACCTGCCCCGTACCCTGAGAAGAGCTGAGTCTGGGACAAGCTGCACCCTAGAGCTGGAACTAGGAAGCAGACTGAAGACAGCTCCAGAAAAGAGAAATACAAGGAAGACAGGCAAGAGCCTGAGGAAGAGCCACAGGGACAAACCCAACCCAGAGAGACGCTCAAAGCTCATGCACCGGAGACATGGAGACAACTCAGGCAAACAAACAGAGCAATCTGGGGGTGAAAAGGAGGAGGAAAGCCCCGGTAACCACAGATACACAGGCCCACTCCTGAGGCTTGCTGGCTGCTATGGCCTCGTGTCCCTCACCTCCCACCTCCTGAGCAGTTCCAGGGACCAAGTAAGAGTTGGCAACTCTAGGAGCTGAACCATCGGCTGTGACAGTACCAGCAGCTGAAGGCAAATGGGAGCCTGGGCAGAAGGGCAGGACAGGGTGCACCCGGGACAACCTCCCAGGAAGAGACACTCCCCTGGCCCCTCCTGCAGCCTGCTTTGCTCTCCATGACCAAGGGCACCACTTCCAGAAACACCCGGGAAACTCCAGCATTACCCCCAGGGAACACAGGCTCCAAGTGGAGCAAGAGACAGACTATAAAGACTTGAGCCAGAGGAGCACAAGAAGGAGTTGGATCCAGGGCTTTCTGGCTCCTGGAAGTGGAAACGGTTACAGGCCAACAGGTACCTCCAAGGAGGTTCCCTACCCACCTTCAAGTCTTCCTATCTCCAGCTATTTCTAGACTACTGACTCCTAGGCCTCTTACTTGCCCCTCAGGTTCAAACCCGCACATGGTTCCTTCCTGCCTCCCTGTCTCCCGAGCCTGCTCACAGCTCCTTCCTGCCTCCATGTCTCCCTGAGCAGTTTCTTTCTCTTCTATCACCACCCTCTCCCATTCTCTGTAACCTGCTAGGACGTCATTCTTGTTCCAAGAATGGAGCAACATGAGGCCCTGGCCTGAAGCAGTAGGACAGGGGTCACAGTGGATACAGGTAAATCTAACACACCCAGCTCCAGGGCCCATTCCACTGACTCAGGCTGGGACTCACCTCACTCACCAACCCCAGTAAGGCACAAGTTATACCTGAAGGCCCCCTGCAGGCATCCTTACCCAGTTCTAAGCCAGCAGAGGGGGTACAGGGAATCTCCCTTTGCCTCGCTTTTCTTCCTGGTCAACACTCACCCACAGTGCTAATGCAAAGACACCCTACTCCCAGACACTCTTGGGATCAGCTGACTGGAGGTAGGACCAGCAGAGGGTAGGGCCAGGGCAGGAGCTGAACTAGAAACGTGAGGGATGCAGGTAGGAGCCGATTAAGGGATACTGCAGGTAGGCTGTGACCTGGGTTTCAAGTAGGTCAGACACACAGCAGTCCTTATGGGGAAGGCCTGGGAATGGAATGGGATAGAGGTCCAGGCAGTGGATGGAGGGAGACCATGACTGGGAAACTCCCCGGGGGGGGGGGGAGCTGCTTGGGGGCCCGAGAGACCCGAGGTGAGCAGCCACACTCCTAGGCAGCCGGGCATGGCCGTTCACAACCCAGTCCTTGGGAGGTAGAGGCAGGAGGATAAGGCATTTAAGGCCAGCCTGAGCTACATGAGACCTCTCAAGAACAGAACCCTTTGCTGGAGACACCAGAAGTGAAGAACAAGAAACACTTGGGAATTCTGGTGCTGACCCCCAGCTCCGAGGCCAAGCTGGGCTGGGGTTAGCAGGGAAACTCTGTGCAGGCGGCTCTCAGTGGCATGAGGCCTGTCACCGACGCTGCCGCCCCGGCCTCTGTGCGGCCACGGAACTCTTAGAGGCAGAGGGGCCGTTTATGTACCTCTCAAGCCTGTGTCCTTGAAGGGATGACCATACCTTCCCTCAATGACAGTGATGACATCCTTCCTCTGGATGTGCAGCTTGTCTGGCTCCTCAAAGTCCTGAAGGGCCCGCATGTCAGTAGGCTGAGCCTGGGGAGAGACAGGCTAAGCGTCCGACGCCCCGCTTGCACTCCCCGGCCACTGCGGGCAGATCTGCCCCTCACCTCCAGCAGGAAGTCCCGAAGGGCCACAAATGTGGGTCTGTCCTCTGGTTTGTGGGCCCAGCACTGGACCATGACATTGTAGATGTCTTGGGGGCAGTCCTCAGGCCGGGGCAGGCGCTCCCCTTCCTTGTCAATCTTATGCAGGATCTGCCAGGCAGGACGGTGCAAAGGTTAGGGGCAGCAGAGCTCTCGTCTCTTCACCGGCTGCCTTTCCCTGGCCTGACCCACAGCTGAAGATGACACACCTGGCCACCACGGCACGCGTTCTGGAGAGGCTCTGTCCCCAGAGCCCAAGACCTTTATTTCCAGCCTTAGCCCTGCCCAGGACTCATCTCTCATCCATGTCCTCCCACCCCCATCCCTGTCCTGTGACATTCTCGGTAGCCATTCTCTTGGCTAAGCTCTCAGAGAGGCCATGTCAACACAGTATTGAGTCGGTCGAAAGAATCAGTTCCAAAAAGGTCAGGCTGGAAACCAGGCGAGGATGAGTCCTCCCACCCTATGGAGCCCACGCCTAGCCCTCACCTGGCTGCCATTGAGGCCAATCCAGGGCTCCTGGCCATATGTGAACATCTCCCACAGTGTGACGCCAAACATCCAGGTGTCGCTGGCGTGAGAGAAGGTCCGCGTCTTCAGGCTCTCGGGGGCGCACCTAACAGAACAGGAAGGCTTCTTGTGGACCCCACCCCTGGAACCAAGAGATACTATGATCTCAGCAAAAGACCAGTCCAACCAGGGCCCACAGCAGGTGAGCAGCACTAGTCCCAGCCTTCAAGGTGCAGCACAACCTATTCCTGCTGCTGCCAGCTTGACCATCCTGGCCTGGCTATTCTCCATGTTTTAAATCTAACAGCAAGTCCTCCAGGGAGCTTTTTAGCGCCCTACCAAGCACCATGCCCTCGGATCTCAAGAGCAGCTAGCTACCCTTGTGCCTTCCAGTATCCCCCTGGAGAATTCCTTGGATGGACGTGCAAACATGTAAGTATATAAGAAAGGTACCCCAGGCCCAGAACAGATAAGGACAGGCCAGGGCAGAGACAGTCCTGTGGTGGGTAACAGAGTGCCCAGAAGCTTGTGGGTCTTCTGAGACTGGGGTAGAACTCAGGCCCTACAGGCCGGCAGCACCTGCCCCTTACCAGGCAAAGGGCACCTTGCGATGTTCTTGCATGACATAGTGGTCATCATTCTGGGGTAGAGCTCGCATCAGTCCAAAGTCCCCAATCTTGACCAGGTCGCGGGTAGCCAACAGCAGGTTCCGAGCAGCCAGGTCACGGTGGATGAAGCGCTTGGACTCCAGGTATCCCATGCCCTCAGCCACCTGCACAGCGTAGCGGCTCAGAGTCCCCAAGAGGAAATGACCTTGGTGTTTACGCAGTCGGTCCAACAGAGATCCCAGAGGTGCTAGTTCTGTCACCTGAGGTCAGACATAGAGGATAAGCAGATCTCCACTCCTCTCGGAGAGGCAAGGTTTCCCTTCCAGTCCTGTTCTGGACACCTGCCAGAGCCATACCTAATGCTCCTTGCTGACCTGTCTGCTCAGAGTTACCATGAGTTCCACAGCTCCCCAGCCCTGTCCCTCCAGCCATCCCAGGGACCTGAGACCCAGACAGCAGCACCCCAAAGAGGTTCTGACTAGAAATTCCAAAGACCAACTCCAGTTAAGGACCAGCCCTTCCTACGGGCACAACTCCTTGCCAATGAGTACTAGAAAATCTAAAAATGACAGTGCTAGGCAGGACCCTGGCAAACCCCTTGGCCACACGTGGTGGGAGACGAAAGCAGACAAGAGGAAGAGTACATCCGGAGGCCCAGAACCTGCAAGCTGCTCTCTGACCCTCCTACCCAAGCACTCACCATCTTCATGGGCGGCGTGAGCACCACACCATACAAGCGAATGAGGTTTCGGTGGTCAAGTGAATGCATGGCATTGACCTCCCGGATGAAGTCGTCCATGGCCTCTGGCTGGCTCAGCACATCGGGCTTCAGGCACTTCACGGCCACGCTCACCTGCCAGGATTAGCAGGGAGTTAGACCTTTCATGGTTGGTCGCCGACTCTGAGCTAACTGCTCCTTCCAACTCGGGGCAAAGATCCTTGTCTCAGACCTGTTCACCTGAGTGGGCGAGTGTGTCACCAGTTTACATACTATGTCCCTGGCAAGGGGACAGCAGCTGACTGACCTCTAAGGGTCATTAAATGCGGGCCTACTCTTTCTAGGAAAATTCTCAAGTTAGCAGTGACAGTAAATTAAGAGATGAGCAGTACAAAGACAGTAATTTGTTTAGCTAATTCTGCAAGCTATAGAACTGCAGGTTGCAGCAGCAGCCTCCCCTGGAAAAGGGGATGGATCTGAAATGAACACAACACCTGTGGGGTGGGGGCTGGAGAGAAGACAACTTGCGGCTCTGCTCCAGTCAAGCAATGGAACTGCAGACCACTGGTCTTTCGTTTTTCAGTGTTCAATCTTTCACAGTAAGCAAACTAAATATTTTTAGAGTTCAAAAAAGAAACCACTGTGCTTAGTTAAGCCTGAAGGTGAGTCCTTTTACAACCTGTCCCTGGTCGGTTGCCTCCTGGCAGAAGGGGGATGGCCCCACACAGAGCTCACCGTCTTTCCTGCAGGGGCGTCCCATTCACCCCTGCGCACCACGCCAAAGGAGCCGTCTCCCAGCTTCTCCAGGAGGTGCAGGTCCTTCTCCCCGATGAGGCAGGTGAGGCTCTGCAGGGTCCCCTCCCCTGCCAGGCCCCCTGGGGTGGGTGAGGGCTTCCGGAAGGTGCTCTGAGAGTGGTGCGGAGGGAACTCAGCCTCCAGCCGCTTTCCACTGAACACCTGTTTGAAAGCAGCCAGGAGCCAGATGGAACCCAGAGCCCCAGAATCACTCAGTTCCACCCCACTGGTAAGCCTCACACAGCTCCTGGCTTTGCCAAGCTGCCCAGGGGCAGCCTGTTAAAGGCTCATACTTCCTCCTGAGTATATCCTAACTGAGAATCCACAGTTGAAGCCTCAGGGTAGGTGTCGACAACAGTACAGTTTATGGCTAAAGTGACCCCAACTGGTCTGTGACTAGACAGCACAAAGCCCTCTAGGGCACACCCCAACCCCCGTCTTCAGCTCCTCCCCACCCTACCCTTCCCTCCCTGAACCTCTTATCCATCACACACTCTTGCCCCTAGCACACAAAGAGAGGGTAGGAGCCTGAGGGGCCCTCCAAACACCTCCCTGTCCATTTTTAGCCCTGGCCCCTTCTCTGGGTTAACCATTTGGCGCTGTCTGTCTCTACCCTCCCTGGGGAGTCGACTGCCCTTCATCCTGCCCAGGGGAGAAGATAATTTTAGTGTGAGGTTGAACCATGAGTGTGTGTGTGGTGTAGATGAAGTTAGTCTCTTCTGGGAAGACAGCTGGGTTTCTGGAGAGGAGCCTAGAGTCAGAGGCTGAGAAGGAAGGAAGACTAGAGGGGTCTCTGAGGCCTATTTTTGAGAAGGAAGTGCCAAAGGTCAACAGACGGAAAAAGGACCACGAGCAGGCCTGGTCATGGCAGTCTGTCTGACTTGACCACCTCTGCGAGGGCCTCCAAAGCTCTAGCTCCAGGCTGCAGACTCGCCTCACCTCCAGGTTGGCCAGCCTCACCTGCACGCGCTAAGGGGCAACTCAAATCTGAGGTCCAGTTTGGACTCTGTTCCTTCCTCCCAGTAACTAGAATTACTAATATTTGCCAATAACATTCAGCTTACTAGGTCTCCCTCAACCACTGCAGCCAGGAGGGACCCTTCCCACAGTCGTGCAAGGTAAGCTGGGTAATGAGGCTAACACTGGTTTACTGGAGACATGACCATTTGGAGGTCACTGATCACCCAGAGACCTACTATAAGTCAGGCACAGATCCAAAACTGCTACATTGCTTTTCTCTCCCACCGTCAATCAGCCCAACACACTCATCCTTCACTAAAACCTGGGCAAAGGACCAGGACTGTGTCCCCAGAAAAGGCCACAGGCTCTCAAGAGACAGCCCCTTTGCCAAATTGCAGCCAGGAAATCTCTACTGCCCAATCCCTGCCCGGCTGTTCTGTCCTGCTCACCCCCACTCCAACTCTGAGGCCAGGAGTGGGGAGGGAGGCCCTGGCTGGCTCACTTCCTCTCTCATTGTCTTCCAAACAATGGGCAAAGTTCCACTGAGTCACATCAGGGACTCACAACACCACAGACCCAAATTAGGACGGGTGGGGGGAACTGTGGGGAAGGAAGTCGTCAGCAGAGCCAGATGACCAGAGAACATGGGGGACATGGGGCGGCATGTCAAAGCCAAGATGTCCAGACAGTCCTCGCTACCCTACGATGGACACTGGCCTGACTCAAGGGGACAGTTGTCAACAAGTCCCTGCCCGTGCGCACAGAGAGGCTGTGAAACCCTCACTGCACACAGGCTGTTCACGTGTCCATCTGTGGCAGAGACAGACACTTAGCCAGGCAGCTCCACAGTGCCCTGCCAGATAAAAGCCTGGAGGAGGGGTCTGTACAAAGCGCGCAGGAGCTGGTGAGATTACACCTGCTGGAGACAGGAGACAGTAGGCCCGCCAGCGGTGTGAGGCCCTGGGGTGCCCCTCCGCCCCCACAGTTTACTCACACACCTTGCTCATCCACGACTTGCGTCTGCACATGGCCTTCCTCCTCTTCACAGCCTCCCACAGGCGCCTCTGACCTGCGAGGAGGGAACAGGAGCCCAGGGCTGTCAGGGAGACTGCCGTCCACCTGGCAGGCTTCCTCGGTTCCTAGGGTAGGCCCACCAGTAGTCACCGCTCAACACAACAACACCAGTTGAATTAGTTGCTCAACCAACTAGGAATTTCATTCATCCAGTCTCTGCATTCTACTTCCGGATGATTCTCAAGCTGGGTGGAGGTGTTTTTTCATCAAAACTGAACAGTCATGGTGGGCAATTGACTCTCCAACTCTCCAGACAAATCAGGTAAAGATATATACAGAATTTCCTCCATTCTAAGGTTTATTTCCCATAAAAGTTCCTTACACTGCTGACTCCAGGCACTGTGCTGGCTGGCTTCACGACAATAAAACTCAAGCTGGAGTCATCAGAGGAGACGGACCCTCAGTTGAGAAAATGCCTCCAGAAGACCAGGCTGTAAGCTACCCTCTTAATTAGTGACTGATGGGGGAGGGGCACCCTGGGCTGGTGGTTCAGGGTTCTATAAGAAAGCAGTCTAAGCAAATCATGAGGAACAAGGCAGTAAGTGGGACCCCTTCGGGCCCCTGCTTCAGCTCTTCCAAGGTCGCGTCCTATCGAGAGCTCCTGTCCTGACTTCCTTCGAGGGTGAACAGTGGCGTGGAAGTGTGAGCCAAATGAACCCCTCCCTCCACAGGCTGCTTTGATCATGATGCTTAGCACTCAGTGATAACACTAAGACAGATCAACTACCCAGGCCAAAAGCAGCAGAAGTTAGTGTCATTTTTTTATCTTACAAAACACTTGGCTCTTTTGAGTTGAACACATTAAGGTTTCTGATTGTGTTTTTTGAGACAGTCTACAGTAGCCCAGGATGGCTGAATTTGCTAGGTAGTTGAAGACTGATCTACGGATCCTCTGCCTCCACCTTCTGAGCGTTAGACTTACTGGTGTTTGCCACTACACCCGTTTGTGGTGCCGGGAATTAAACCCAGCACTTTGCTCTTTAACAAGTGCTTTCTACTGCGACCCAATGATTCCTGATGATCCAGAGAACGCCATGACTTCTAGCCGGCAACTGCTAGTTTCAGTTTAGAAAGAAATGGAAGATAAGGTTTCTGTGTGTTAGCAAACCATCTGAGAGATGTACTTTAAGAGACTTTAAATTTTTATTTATGTATTGTGTCAGTGTACATGTGTATGCCTTATGTTGGGAGTGCAACCCGACTGCTTTTAACCACAGAGCCATCTCTTTGGCCCCATCTAAGAGTTTTTGGTCTTTCCTTCTCACTGTAGATCTCTTGGCGCTGACCCCACTGGTGTTCAGAATCAAACAGAAGAGACTCGATTATACACGTACGAAAGGGACACCGGAAATACATCCCACAAATATCTGCTCAAACACAAATGGGACGGGCTGGAAAGCAGGCCTGGGAGCAAAGGCATAATCCCAGCTACCAGGGAGGCCGAGACAGGAGGAACGTTAAGTCCATGGTCCGCTTGGGCTACAGACAAGTTCAAGGCTACTGAGAATCTGTCTCAAGAACACCAAGTACAGAAAGGACTAGCGCTAAAGTTCAGTGGGGAGCGCTTGCCTAGCATGTGAAAGCCCTGCATTCAACTCCCAGTACCTCTTTTAAAAAGGGGGGTGGGAGGGAGGGAGTCTGGAGAAATGCTCACAGG
The DNA here is from genome assembly GCA_004026605.1 of Ondatra zibethicus. Classification (NCBI taxonomy): domain Eukaryota; kingdom Metazoa; phylum Chordata; class Mammalia; order Rodentia; family Cricetidae; genus Ondatra; species Ondatra zibethicus. The sequence continues at coordinate 89,365 of PVIU01002199.1, read as the reverse complement.
CAGAGTGCCTGGGCAGCCCGGCAAGGTGCTAAATTCAATACCCAGCACTGGGGGGAAGGTCAGAAAAGGCATATGCCATTAACCCTGAGTGGCCACTCTCCTCAAATTCCAACTCACATTTACAACCATAAACCATTCCCAGGGAACCCTGTGACCAGCACCTTTACTGACTCCTCCACTCATCTCAGGGGCTCTGGGTCTCAGGCTGACAAAGTTCTCAGCTGCCATGACAGAGGTTTCTCGTGTCCTAGGCCATGCTAAAGGTACCAGGTAAATGGTCAAGAGGATCAAGCAAGGTCCATGGGCTACCTACCAGGCCGGCCCATGCCAATCTTTTCCAGGTCCTCGTTCTTGACATACTCAAAGTGGGACAGGCGGGTAATGTTGAGATCATCGCGAAGCCTCAGGAAATACTGCTGTAGCTGCACCTCGGACAGCAGCTCCAACAGCCAGCCCGTCCCCTCCTCCGGCTGCATGCTGCTGCTCCCCAGCCTCTGCGGAAAAGGAAGTATAGCTGAGGGGCCAGGGCATGTGAGCAATTGGCAGGAGACTGTCCATCAATGCCCTTGGCTTGCCCACATTCTATAGAACCCAAAGCACTTTCTCGTTCCTCAAACAGCAGAGATGAGTCCCAGACCAGAGCACTCAGGAATCAAGTCTTACTCCCAAATCTGTGCTCTCTGAGTGAACTGAGATCAACTTCTGCGCTCAGGGACCTCGGGGAATCATGGCCTCTGAAGCACAGACTAACAGTATCAGTCATTTTACTCCTACAAGCTCATTTAAAAGTCAGGGTGGGGTACAGTGGCCCTGTGAGATCCATCCAACAGACCCCTCATCAGACAGACCCCACAGGAAGATCTCTGTCCAGTTCTTACTGCCTGACACCACCAGGCCTTTCCCACTGATCCACGGGCAACAGCCCGGTGCCTAAAGCGCCGTAAGATGAAGATGAGAGTGGGAGGTGTGGAGCAGGGAGCGGTTCAGACGCCCCAGTAAACGGGAGCTCACTTCCCTAAACAGCTGCCACAAGAGACTAAGGCCCAATACTTTAACCAAAACTTGTCAGTTTTGCAGTACCAGATGTCCCAATTTATATGAAATCTTACCTTCAAAAATATCTTTGGAACGACAATGCATGCACATGGTAAATACTCAAAAGGCACAGGGAACCTCATTCTCTCTTCTACTGTGCAGCCACCTAGTTCCCAGTCCCCAAGCCAGCTGCCAATGTCTTCTAAGTGTCCTTTTAAGTCACACATTACCCATACTGCTGTCTCTCCTTTTTCACTTAACATTTTATCTGTCTCAACTTTTAAATGACACCAAACAGTGCAACTTTGAAATATGTGTGAGCACACACACAGTCTATACATACTGGCGAAACAAAACGTACCTGCAGGCTACAATCAGCCAATGCTGAGAGACCTGTCCAAGGCCCAAGGTCCAGAGGAAAATGCCAACACCACTTTCAAAGCTAAAGAGTCAAACCGAGTCATCCCTGTTTGAGTAAACACACCTGACAGGAAGCACTTTCACAGACCAGACTCTGGTGGGGTGAAAAGGCCAGCTGTCTATTAGGGGCCAGGTGACCCACTCCTGAACATAGCGCACTCTCAATACAGATGCAGTAAGAGGAAGGGGCCGCCCAGCCTGAGCCTCCTACCCCCACAGTTGCCCGTGGTCTTGCCGACACAGTGCTAGGAGCTCAGATGTTCCCTACACCTCAGGGCTCCACAAAAAGTAACGGATGGGAATGACGGTTGGTTCAAACTCTAGCTCTTCCACCAGGAGACTGGGCTGGTGGGTGGCTTCCAAACTTTATGCTGTAACCCTTTATTAGGATGGTTCTCTAAGGGCTGTACAACCCTCCAGATAGAAGATATTTTTGTCTGTCATAGTGTGGGGGGGAGGTGGCATGTAAGCGGGTAGTAAGAGAGTAAGAACATGAGTTATTCTGCAATGCACAGGACAGACCTGAACACACGAATTCCATACAACTTATTTCATGCAGGTGAAAATCATTAGAATGATCCAAACCTAGACTTAGATTCCACTGTACATTAAACAAGAAAAATCTTTTGTAGTTTTACTGTAGCCTGATTTTCCTGAACCGTGTGAATCGTTTACTGTGCATACTGAGGAAAACGCTACTATTTGGAATATAGCAAAAGTGCACTCTTGGATAAAAAAACATAAGGGAAGAATATACCCTATTATTGCAAAACTCCTCCCAGTGACTCTCCTGGGACTTGAGCCTCTTTGGTCCCTCCCAATACAGCTAGGGCATAACAGAATACATCAAGGGTTACAAACTATTTTCCTCTTATTTCTTCACATATTATACTTGGCACCATATTTATTGACTCTACATATACTTAATATGTAACATTCCTATTGATTTTATTTGTGAATGAAAGCAAAAAATAACATATTAATACTTTAAAACTATAGTTATGGGGCTGGAGAGATGGTTCAGAGGTTAAGAGCACTCACTGTTCTTCCAGAGGACCAGGGTTCAATTCCCAGCATCTACGTGGCAGCTCACAATCATAGGTAACTCCTGTTCTAGGTTATCTGACTCCCTTTTCTGGCCTCCTCAGGCGCTGTACACACAGGATGCATAGACATACATGCAGGCAAAACACCCATATACATAAAATAATAAGAGAAAAAACTTGAGAAAACTACAGTTTCTATGTCAGTTCTAAACATTTAGTTGTACTGACTCATTCGTCCTCAACAAAACAAACTGTTTGCAAACAAAGTGTGTGGGGGTTAAGCAGATGTATACCACTGCTTTCCAGAGGAAAGCCCAAAGGTGCAGGGTGAAAAAAAAATCACTGGACCGGGCTCCACCATTGGGCCTTGGGCCTGGAGCGAAGTGGCCCCATTAGCTATGTGGCAGGGCTTCAAGATGAGGGCGACTGGTCCCATCAGGACCACACCCTCAAGCCGGAGGACTCCAAACTCCCCATCCCCGTCTCTAGACTGCAGGTCATAGCTCAAAGTCACACTATGAACAGTCAGGGAGGGCTCAGTGAAACCCAGAGGCCCTGCTGATGCTACTTAGAAAGCACAGCCCAGCCTGCCCCCTTCCTTGACAGACTAGCCAACACACCTCCCTGCTCAGCTGGACACTCCCCTCTCGGGTCCCCAACCCAGGGACAGGGCAACCACGAGGGAGAGATATGAAGCCTAGAAGACATCCTGGCGAAGACAAATGAGTCAGGTGGGGGGTCTAGTCCCATTGCTACTGCTAAGCCCAGAGTGACATCCCCTAAGACTCCCTCCAGCCCACATTTCTTTGTCTGTGACACACAGGGCACTAGAGCAGTGACTCCCAGCTCAGACAGTCTGGCCCACAACATGGTAGGAAATCTACACTACCTGTGTATGGCACATGCAGCCGCATGGCCTGCATGTAAGCACACACTAGACTGACCACACAGACATTCATACACGTAGGCGTGCACACAGGCACCCAAGAATGAACGTGGCAGCTAGGAAGGAACACACTTCAGCTTACACTCCCATCAGCCTCAGGAAGGTGCCCCTCAGTCATGCCTACTCCCTGCCCCTCTGTAAAGTGCTGCTACCAAGGGGCTAACCATGTCCACAGCCAGTGCGCTTCCCATCCCCAGCCCCCCCACACCACCACTCACTGTGTACAGACGTCGCCGCAGTCTGGCCAGGAGAGGAAAGGAGAGCTCAAGGCCAGGGAACCGACGGGCTGCCGGCATCTCCACAAACTGAAGCCCCTAAGCAAGTCAAAGGAGCTATGGCCTAGATCTAAAGAGGGCAAGCAAGGGCCTCAGCTTCTGAGTATTATGCTCTGCCCAGAAAGGAAACTGGCCAGGGGGTGGGAAACCTGTCCTAGAAATCCCCCAAGTCCCACCAGAAGTAGGGAACAGGAAAGAAGAATGGAATGACGGCTCTGCTCCACAGCTGGCCGCAGGCTGAGTCCTCTCCTGTCTCCTCTCCAGGGCAGTGCTCACAGCTCTCGTCCTACCCCCGGGCTTCCCCCCACTGCCTGCTTGCCCGCCTGTCCTCCTTCTTCCCTCCCTCCCCAGCTGAGCGGCTCTGACACTGGCTGAAAAAAGACCTTTCTGAATTACTGCCAAGAGGACAGCAGGAATGGGGGGGCACTCTTCCTCCTAGCACCGGCCCCACTGACTCCCCATACACAAGGCTCCCTGTCTCTAGCCTCCACTGCAGCCCTCATGGTTGCAGACAACTCCTGGGATTTCAGTGTGGGGGCCATGAACCAAACGGCACATATAAAAAGTGGTTACAAGCCCCCAAGGGGCTTTTCTGGGTCTATGGGGACTAGACTGCAGCCTGAATTGGGGGCTTGGATTCTGAGTCTTTCCTGGATCCTGCAGAAAGATCCTGCAAAGACCCTCCCCTACACACGTCCCAACCTTGGCTGGGTGTCTCCTGGCTCAGACCCTAAAGTGGCCCTGTTACCCTGGTGCCCGACGGAAATAGGAGGCTGGCAGCCTGCCAAAGTGGGACAGTCCAGCCAAGGGGGGGCGGTGAGAATCTCCACCCCTCCCCCCGGGATTGCCTTGTGTACTGCCCACAACAACCAGGGTACCTACTCCCCAGATTATCTGGCAAAGACCCAAGACTCCCTTCAAATAAACAAACATGTCCAAGCCCTCTGCTGGGATGCTCCCACCTCAAAGCTACAGCTCAGGCTGCAGGATATCATCTCATACAGCACCGCACACACGTAACAGCCTCAGCTTAAGGAGGCTCTCCACCAAGCCCCCACTGGCCCCCCATATTCCTACAGCTGACAAATGGTCCCTCTGCCCCTCAAGGATGCCAGCTGCTCTACACCCCCTCATTGCAGCTCCCAGATACACCTGACAGCTGCAGGAAGTCCTCTCCTGCTCCCCAGATCCCAGCACCACCCCCCAGTGTAAGGAGCCCCTGTTTCTTGTACACTGCTCTCTTGTCCATATCCAGCTGGCTGCCAGCTCAGGGAGCCCCAGCTGGCTCATGGGGGAGGCAGCTGAGGTTGAGAGTTTTGGGGAGTCAGCATCCCAGCAGACTCTTTCCAGGATCTCTTCCAGTGTTTGAACTCCTAGCTAGAAGGACAGCCATTTTCTATTCTGATGAGGGGTGTCCTTCCCCATTGCCATCAGTCACACAAAGACTGTGGATTGCCAAGTCCAGCCTCTCTTCAGGCTTAGCAAACAATCCCTGTGACAACTGAGGTCAAATGTGCAGGGCAAGGTCAGGCCGAGGCTACAGGGACGCGGCCTTTCTGCACAGGTTGGCTGACCACACCCTCAGACTGCAGCAGGCTACAGACTATCCTTCTCCATAAGATACCACCTGAAGCTGACCTGCGTCTGTCAGTAAATTAAACAGGGTTTTTTTTTCTCTACTGCTAAGATGAGGCTGATTAGAGTGGTCAGTGTAAAAACTCTAGCCACCCCAGGAAGGAATGCCCCAAATTCACCAGAAAACCATGCCTGATCGTTCCCTCGGGTGTCTACGTAAGAACAGCTGGCAGCTTACCCAGAATCCAGCTATGGGAGACTTGAAGAGGGCAACAGACGTATATCGTGGGGTCAGAAGCCAGATCAGTTCCTGGACCTCTTCCTTGCCTGGGAAAACAGACCTGACCTTTCTGCCTCTCAACTCCCAAGGCACATTCCCCTTTTCCTGCCAGCTACTGCCCTCTCCCGGCTAGGAAAAGAAAGTGCTTGATCTCCAAGGGGAAGAGGACCCGTGCCATTTTCCAAAGCACACAGGGATATTTGGATTGATACACATACTCAACTCAATAAATGGGAACGCCCAAAACACAGCTTCTTCCTATAAAAGAGTGTACCTGAATACTAGATGTGTTTCCTAGGCTCCTAACCCGCAATGCACAAAGCCCAAAGGGTAGCTTATTTGCGCCCGTAGGGATCCACACTGAGTCAGATACCAGCATCAATAATTTACCACCACCATCACCTCAGGGTTATCAGCCACACACACAAATACACACACACACACCACTCTGCACCCAGCCTCCTAGCCCTACGGCTCTGGGAAGGGTGGGATGGGGAGGAAAAAAAAAAAAAACACAGGCACCCTGACTCTTATGAAGCTCCGCTGCAGAGAGCAGAGCTGGGCCCACAGAGCACCAGCAGATGAGGCCTGACTTCCAGGTTTCTCGCTATCCCCATTACCTGCTGTCCCTCCTCGCCCCCAGCCAGGCGCTGGTAAGCAGATCTCTCCCCCATTGTACCCAAAGTCCCACCGTGGGGGCAGAGGGAAGCGGAGCTACCCGCAGCCCCCGCCCCTCCGGCAGCACCGGCAGCAGCAGCACCCGCAGCGTCACTCCCCTGCGTGGGGGGAAGGGGGGGCGGGCCTCGAGCATCCTTCAGGAGGGGAGGGGCTGCTAAAAAGCGCCTCGGCTGGAAAGGCTCCAATCCCGGCACCTGCATGAATTCCAAGGGCTCAGGTCCACAACCAGCTGGTTATCACAGCCTCTGCTCCGGTTGGGCCCGGCCTGTGGGCACCGTCCCCACAACCTCCTCCTTCCCAGTTTCTATTCATCTCTGTGTCTCTGTGTAGCGTTGCCCCTGTGCAGCTAACCAGCAAGCAGTGGCAGCCGCGACCCTTAGGAAACGAGAGCTGAGGCTCCACCCTCTCTTTTAGAGCCAAATGCTCCTCTGAACTTCAGGAGCCTCCAAGAATTCAAGCTCCGGAGTCACCAATTAGTACCTCAGGGATCCAAACACCTTGATACTCAATAATACCGGGGTCACCTAAGAAGCCACAGAAGCCTGTTTCCTACTTCACCAAGCCCCAGCAATCTTGGGGATTTAAATATCTTCTTCCAATCCCGTCAACACCCAAGTCTACTCCACTCCAAGAATGCTTGGCACCCACCTGCTGAGAACATATACAAGTTCTAAGCTCCCTAACCCACTCCTCACCTGGTCATGGAAGCCGCATCGCTGTTCCTCCGTCCATCCCCCACTCCCCATGGGCAGACTGACAGACCCAGACCTTCTGCCCCAAACCCAGGGCATCCTATTGCCCTTAGCTCTCCAGACCTCGACCTCCTTCAAGACAGCACTGGGTATGGGCATGCAAAGCAGATCAATGCACTGGGGACAGACGCTTGTGACTTCAGAGTTGAAGAGCCCAGACTGCTGGATAAGTGGCTCCGCTGGGAAATGCCTGAGCATACACACACACACACACACACACACACACACACACACACACACACACACTCATTCCTATAGCATCTGAGGCATCCTGACTCCTTCCAAGCAGGTATTTAGAGCTCAGCTGAGCTCAGGTCACTCTCTTCCTTCCTGGGAAGCGAGGCAGAGAAAAGAACTGTTTAGATGCTCCTGCAATCAGCCCCAAGGCAAAAGAATGAGAGCCTAGGAGGGCACTTTGTGAGTTCCCAGCAGGCTTCATTTCCTCCTCACACAAACCATCTTGGAGCAGCTATAGCAGGGAGAGGACTCTGCCAGGCCCCAGGTTCTAACCTACGTGGACGCTCCTTGGTATCTTACCACAGCGATGGCAGAAACTAGTCTTGGGAACAGTTACAAGAACCCAGAGTGAGCAGGATGAAGAGAAAGCAAGGCTGAATACACCTTGCCCATCCCCTTTTGCCCGGGCAGGCTGAATAAGGTCTGATTCAAAACCATCCCTCGTTCCTGTGTTCTCCATCTCATCTCCCAACACTGTGCTGTCACGAAATCCACAGAAGCCACACTACCGCTGACATCCAGGAATGCAGTCCACACAGACACCCTCACTGTGCCTCACTCTCCTTTAGCTCTCCACACCATATAACCAAACGGAGCCAGCCCACCTTCCTGGCCTCTCCAGCAGCTCCAGGGAAACCACAAATTCACACTGCAAAGTGGACATGACAAGCAACTTCCTGCCAAGAGGACTTTGTATTTTTCCAAAAAATAATTTACCATATTCTTGGGACTATATGCCAACCCAACAACCAAGCTGTCCCTCGCCCCCTCTTCCTCTCTGGTAAACACAGGATGAATACATAACATATTGGGAAAGAAATGGAGGCCCACAGCTCCTCCCCTAGGCACGGCCACAGAATTCTCCTGCTGCCCATACGAACTCCACCAAGTCAGATCTGCTCAACTCACCTCTATGTATGCAGGGCCCTGGCTTCTGGATCAAGGCCAGGCTGGTTCCCCTCAAGACCTCATTCCAGAGGGGACTGTACCAGGCAACCCCACACCTTCAGGTCAGCGTGGTATGACATCACTGGTCTGAGGAGGCAGCTGGCCAGAGGCCAAGGAAGAGAAGGGAGTGATTCAGACACAAACCATGGCTGTCCACACCCTCTCCATCTCCAGGACAAGGGGCCCACTCACTCCTAAGGAGCTGGCTAACTGAGGTCCTGTGCTTAGGCCAAGCTGAGCTATTTTCCCTACGGATATTGGGCCCACAGACCAAGGCTAGCCTAAAACCTCATCTTCCCTCCCCCAGACAGGGTTTCTCTGGGTGGCCCTGGCTGTCCTGAACCTTAGAGCTCCGCCCGTCTATATCTCCCAGGGACTGGGATTAAAGGCATGCGCCCCCACTGCCCAGCTTGCCTTCCTTACATTTTCAAAAAATATTTTACTTGAAATCTAACTAATGAAATAACGTCTAGAGGAGAATCAGGGAGTATTTTAAAGCACACGCAGTATTAGACTGCAAACAGCAGCCCTGCCTCTTAAGACAGACTGTCTTTATAACTACCACGTCCTCTCTGAGCGCCATTCATTCTCTGAGCCGGTCCTTGTATTTCTTTTATTTCTGTTGTTTTATGTTTTTTTATAACCCACTGAATCCAATTAGTGCCGCCCATATGCTCACGGGTCTGAGGCCATCCACAGGAGCCTGGGCAACCTACCAGTGGTCACACCCCAGAGGAAAACGGCTCTCCCTCCCTACCAGCTACTATTATTCTCCTTAACTGGTATTTCTAAAGACTTCAGACCTCACCCTTCCTTCTTTTCTAAGAACAGTTAATTCTCTGGAGGCCACTTCCTCGCTTCCTCATTCCTAGGTCCTGCAGCCACCCTGCACTGTCTTCACTTGGAAGCTCCTGCGGCTCAAGTGCTATGCCAGAACGCACACAGGAGCTCCAGCAAGGAGACTGCGCTGGCACCATAATCTGCTGTCCCAACAGAGCGCTCCTCCCCTAACTCCTGCTGGGCATGCCTACTACTACTCCTGACGGCGGCTATTCCAGTATCTGCCCAGCATCCTAATGGCAAACAGCACAAACCATCCCAGGCCAGAAACCACACCCCCAGCAGCAGCCATGGCTCCTCCTTCCCCCAGGCCACCCAATCACGCACTACTTCCACCTTCTCAGCCCTCCTCCCACCTATACCAAAGAGATCACCCATTGCAAAGCTCTGCTTTGTGGTCCTCACTCTCTTCAACTTCAAGATGAACTCCTATATTATCTTTAAGACCCTAATCAAATGCCATCATTTCTCTAAGTCCCCTTTTCTATCCCCAAATGGCTGCTTCTACCCAGCCCCCTTGTTTTGTTGAAGGAATGCATATAAATAAGAGAACAAAAACATGCAGAAGAGCCAAAAATATTTTTTAAAATTATCCACCATGGGGCTGGATAGATGGATGGCTGGGTGCTTAAATACACTGGCTGTTCTTCCAAAGGACCATTGTTCAATTCCCAGCACCTACATGGTGCTCACTACTGCCTGTAACTCCAGTTCTAGGGGATCTGACGCCCTCTTCTGGTCACTGTGGGCACTGCACTCCTGTAATGCACTGCATAAACACATGTGCAGGCAAAACATCACGCACATAAAAAAAAATTATCCATCACATTCCAGTCCTTAAAAAGCTATTATCTGTGTAATTCTTTGGGTTAGTATATAATTCTACTAAGACAGACATTTGCACAGGCTTCTAATGTGGTTAGTAACTGGCAAAATAGCCAGAACCTAGCAAGACATGTGGTCAAGAGAGCTAAAAAGGGGGGCTGGAGAGATGGCTCAGTGGTTAAGAGCATTGCCTGCTCTTCCAAAGGTTGAGTTCAATTCCCAGCAACCACATGGTGGCTCACAACCATCTGTAATCAGGTCTGGTGCCCTTGTATACATAATAAATAAGTATTTTTAAAAAGAGAGAGAGAGAGCTAAAAAGGACTTCGGCCTTGGGACAGACAATGGAGAAGGTTGGCCTATTTCCCCAGGAGCAGCTGTCACCTGGTTGCCAGGTGACACCAGGGAAAAGTCTGACCGCCTCTCTCTCCCTGCCTTGGCTTTCCCTGCCCTCCCATCTGCACTCTGTGCCCTGGCTGTGCCCTGGCTGTGCCCCTGGCTGTGCCCCTGGCTAGCCTGGGACTCTGCCTGTATCAACCTTCTAAGTGCTGGGGTTAAACTGTGTGCCACCAGGCCTATTCCTCCTCACTGATTTCAACCCAGAGAAGACAACTCCTTTATGGAAAGAGGGGCTGTCAATCATTTCTATACTTCTGCTCCCGCCCCACTAAACTACTCTGTTGCTATATAGCCATTTCAGACCCAAGGACAACTCAGCCACTGGAGAGTCTTCACAAAAGAGCTTTCCGAACGGTACTCAACTTCATTTGGAAAAGCAAAAAACCCAGGATCGCCAAAACAATCCTGGGCAACAAAAGAACATCTGGAGGCATCACAATCCCTGACTTCAAACTATACTACAGAGCTACAGTACTGAAAACAGCCTGGTACTGGCATAAGAACAGACAGGAGGACCAATGGAACCGAATAGAAGACCCGGATATCAATCCACACATCTTCGAACACCTGATCTTTGATAAAGAAGCAAAAAATATCAAATGGAAAAAAGAAAGCATATTCAACAAGTGGTGCTGGCATAACTGGATATCAACATGTAGAAAAATGAAAACAGACCCATATCTATCACCATGTACAAAACTCAAGTCCAAATGGATCAAAGACCTCAACATAAAGCCAGCCACACTGAACCTTATAGAAGTGGGAAGTACGCTTGAACACATTGGCACAGGGAACCACTTCCTAAATAGAACCCCAGCAACACAGACACTGAGAGAAACAATTAATAAATGGGACCTCCTGAAACTGAAAAGCTTCTGTAAAGCAAAGGACACGGTGAACAAGACAAAAAGACGGCCTACAGAATGGGAAAAGATCTTCACTAACCCCACATCAGACAGAGGTCTGATCTCCAAAATATACAAAGAACTCAAGAAATTGGACACCAAAAGATCACATAATCCAATAAAAAAATGGAGTACAGACCTAAACAGAGAACTCTCAACAAAGGAATCTAAAATGGCTGAAAGACACTTAAGGAAATGTTCAACATCCTTAGTCATCAGAGAAATGCAAATCAAAACACCTCTGATGTTCCATTTTATACCTGTGAGAATAGCCAAGACCAAAAACACTGATGACAACTTATGCTGGAGAGGTTGTGGGGAAAAGGGAACATTTCTGCATTGCTGGTGGGAATGCAAGCTGGTACAACCCCTATGGATGTCAGTGTGGCGATTTCTCAGAAAAGTAGGAAACAACCTTCCTCAAGACCCAGTAATACCACTTTTGAGTCTATATCCAAAGGATGCTCAATCGTGCCACAAGGACATGTGCTCAACTATGTTCACAGCAGCTTTGTTTGTCATAGCCAGAACCTGGAAACAACCTAAATGCCCCTCGATTAAAGAATGGATTAAAAAAATGTGGTACATTTACACAATGGAGTACTACACAGCAGAAAATAATAACAACAGCCTGAATTTTGCAGGAAAATGGATGGAACTAGAAAGCATTATTTTGAGTGAGGTAACCCAGACACAGAAAGACAATTATCACATGTACTCTCTCATAGGTGGTTTTTAAACATAAATCAAAGAAAACCAGCCTACAAACCACAATCCCAGAGAACCTAGACAACAATACAGACACTAAGAGAGACTTACATAGATCTAATCTACATGGGAAGTAGAAAGTATAAAAAGACAAGATCTTGGGGCTAGAGAGATGGCTCAGTAGTTAAGAACGCTGACTGCTCTTCTAGAGGACCCGGGTTCAATTCCCAGCACCCACGTGGCAGCTCACAACTGTCTGAAGATCCAGTAGCAGGGGATCTGACACCTTCACACCAATGCACATAAAATAGTTAAATAAACCATAAAAAATATTAAAAAAAAAAGACAAGATCTCCTGAGTAAACTGGGAGCATAGGCACCTTGAGGGAGGGTTGAAGGAGGAAGGGGAGAGGCAGGGAGGGGAGCAGAGAAAAATGTAGAGCTCAATAAATATCATGGAAAAATAAATAAATAAATTTTTTTTAAAAAAAGAGCTTTCCTACTGGACTGAGGGAAACAGATTTGGGTTCAGAATGCCACATGGGTCGACCAGATGGAAGCCTGTATCTGAGACATCCCAGCCTTATTGGTGGACTGGGAGGGGGGCAGTAAGTACAGAGCAGGAACAGAAGCTTCAGACAAGGACACCCTCCCATAGTGAACCCCTCCAACTTCAGAGGAAGAGAAGAATCTGCATCCTCAGCCTGCACTGAAGACCTCATGTGTTGGTATTGATTATGAAGTAATGGGATTTGTGCTTCACCAGCTAAAGAGAAGCATGTCAACCCTGCTCTCCACAGGTCACCTAGAGTCCTACCATGCTCCTGGATCTCTGCTATTTTCCTGTCAATACACTAGCAGTGTGTGACCCGGGACAAATTCCTCTAACTGTCCAGGTTTCCTGTCCATGTATGACACACTGCTGCACCAGGACTTGGACACCAGACATCTCACCCACCATCCTGTCGAGGCACCCTCATGGCATCAAGACTAATCACCGGCCTCTAGGGAAAAGAGAGAGGCCAGAGGACAATGCAGTTAGCTACTGCAGCCAGCCACTGCCAGGGCTCTTCCAGGGCTGGCCACCCGGTCGCCCACCCCATTCCTTCGGCAGCAGCCCCAGGCTGAAGAGGCCTATTGTTGGGCCCTGTAGTGGGGTGAGGCGAGGAACAACAGCACAGACACACCAGAGCGGTGCACTGTACAACATTCACCATGCAACATGTGCCGCTGTCACCCTTCAGACCGAAGTCCCAGCCACTGGAACAGGGGAGCCACTGCAGGCTTGAGGCCCAGGAGAGTCTGGGACTAGGAGAAACGTCAGGGTACTTCAAATCCCACGGCATCCTGCCTGTTTGATCACAAGCAAACTGAGATTCTGGATGGGTAAGGGATGCACCTGGTCCAAAGCATGAAAGTGGATACAAAGAGATGAGAGAACAGAAGAAGTGATGTGTTGGAAGGAAAAGCTAAGATTGTCCAAGGACAAGGTTGTAACTACTTACCTCCATGTAAGAGCTAACAATACCTCGTCTACCTTCCCAACACAAGCCACCAGGTGACTGGCCCTCCAGCACCCTGCAGAGGCTCTTCTTTCTCCACAGAGAAACACACTAGGTCTCTGTACAGTATCCCAGAGGCATTACTAACAACAGGGAGAGCCACATCTCAAAGGAGGAGAACACACAGTAATTAATGTCAAGATGACAGCTCCCTTCTCTACCTGCTCCAGAAACCTGGGGCCGGAGGCTGACAAAAGACAAGTTCTGGGCCTCAACCAGGCCAAGATGTAAAGACACGCAACCTAGGGGCTTCCAATAAATAGCCTGCCCAAGTCCCCATAGGAAACTGTCAACGAGCTACCCTCAACAAGCTACCCAGCACCACAGTCCCCACAAGCTTCTTCCTCGATTAGAAACAGACAACAAAAATATACCAAGGAACAAAGAAAACTCTGGCTTGGAAGAAAAAAAATGCACAAAAAAAGCAAATCAGAAGGAAAAAAAGGCAAAAAGAAAAAAACAGACTCTCTAGAAAAAAATTTCGGATAATTCTCAGTAATATGCTCAAACTGATAAAGTGTATCCACAAAAAAAGGACAAGATTTTTTGTTTTTAAACCAGGGAAACAAAGTATCAAAAACAATTGGGCTGTGGAGATGGCTCAGCTGTTAAGGTGAATGCCTGCCTCCCAGACTGGCCACTTTAAGGTCAACCCTCAGCTTGACCCCAGCAAACACATAGGGGAAGAACTTAAACAAGCTATGCACTGACCTCCACACACGGGCCATGGTCTCATGAAAACAAATGCACTGACCTCCACACATGGGCCACGGCCTTGTGAAAACAAGCTATGCACTGACCTCCACACGTGGGCCACGGCCTCGTGAAAACAAGCTATGCACTGACCTCCACACACGGGCCACAGCCTCGCGAAAACAAGCTATGCACTGACCTCCACACACGGGCCACAGTCTCATGAAAACAAGCTATGCACTGACCTCCACACGTGGGCCACAGCCTCGTGAAAACAAGCTATGCACTGACCTCCACACGTGGGCAACAGCCTCGTGAAAACAAGCTATGCACTGACCTCCACACACGGGCCACGGTCTCATGAAAACAAGCTATGCACTGACCTCCACACACGGGCCACGGTCTCATGAAAACAAGCTATGCACTGTCCTCCACACGTGGGCCACAGCCTCATGAAAACAAATGCACTGACCTCCACACGTGGGCCACGGCCTCGTGAAAACAAATGCACTGACCTCCACACGTGGGCCACGGCCTCGAGAGCACGTCCACAGATAAGAAAGCAGACAGTGGGCTGGGGAGATGGCTGCAAAAGTTCAAGGACCTAAACCTGTAAAAAGAGTCTGAATCTCCAAAAGACCCATTTCAAACCAATCAAGGCTGCAAATTCCCAGTGTTCCTATGGCATGATGGGAGGAGACAGGAGAATCCCTGGTTACTGTGGGCTGGTGAGACTAGCACACTCGGCATCACACAAAAAGAAAACAGTCTCAAAATGAGATAGAAGACTAAGGTTGTTTTTAATCCCCCTCCTCTCTCTCACACACACAAAGAAGAAAAAAATAAAGCAGACAAGAGTAAACAGATCCACTCCCACCAAGCAGGCAGGCTTCCCGCAGGCATTCCTAAGTACAGGTCACTGTTTTTTAAATCTAATGTACACATAAGTCACAGATACAAGGTTGACATCAAAAAGTTTTCTGCATTGAATTTCTTTTTCAAAACTGTTTCTCTGTGTAGCCCTAGCTGTCTCGGAACCAGGTTGGCCTCCAACTTAGAGACCCGCCTGCCTCTGCCTCCTGAGTGCTAGCATTAAAGGCGTGCACCTGCCGCCACCACCATTTAGCTGTGTCTGAATTTCTAACAAGCTCTTGAAAGATGCTGTTGCCACTGGTCCATTAAATACCATGTGAAAGCAAGGATCTCTAAGCTCTGGAGTAGGGGGAGTTCTTTGTCTATGCATTAAAATCACGTGGGTGCTTATGAAAATGTCAACACTGGGGCTCCATCCCCCATGATTCTAATCAAATTGGTCCAAGTAGTCTTTAAGACTCTTCAAATGGATCTGTACTTGGGTTGAGACCCACAGCTCTAGACAAAACCTATAATTGTGCCAAATCATTTGTCCTGGCCAAACCAATCCATTTCCAAATACTGCAACCACTGTTAACATGGCACACTTTAAAAAGATGTGCATTAGTGTTTTGCCTGCACGTTTATCTGTATGAAGATGCCAAATCCCCTAGAACTGGAATTTCAGACAGTTGTGAGCTGCCATGTAGGTGCAGGGAATTAAACCTGGGTCCTCTGGAAGAGCAGCCAGTGCTCTTAACTGCTGAGTCATTTCTCCAGCCCCAACATGGCACACTTTTTAAAACTATTCTTCACATCATGAAAATAAGCATAAACTTACAGACCAGACCTACTCATTATTCGGATAATTCTAAACGTTAAGCCTCATTAGCATCAGTGGAGAACTCATAACACACAAGAGAAAGTTATTCTGATTATTAGATTCTCATATTTGTCCTGAATTTAAAAAACAAACAAACACTTTTTTTAAACGCAGACCTCCAAGTCTCAGCGAGTCACAGCTTTCTGGGAAGAAGACATCCTTCAGTGAGCCACAGATCAGCTAGTGGGACAATATTCTGGGAAGAAGACATCCTTCAGTGAGCCACAGATCAGCTAGTGGGGCAGTGGTCTGGGGAGAAGACATCCTTCAGTGAGCCATGGATCAGCTAGTGGGGCAGTATCGTTTCAATCACTCTTCAAGTTGCACAAAGGACCAGAATGACCTTAAACTTCAAACACTCTTATGGTTTGGATGTGAAATGTTTCCAGAAAGGCTCCCATGTTCAAGGCTTGGTCACCAGCTTGTGGAGCTATGGAGAGGTGACTGGACCATGAGGTGTCTGACCTAGTCAATGAATTAATTAATCATTTGATGGGCCATAATTTGAGGATACTGGTTAGAGATGGGCCTGGCTGGAGGAATTAGGTCACTGAGGGCATGCTTTTGACACTGGCCCCTTCCTGCCTATCTTCCTACCTCCATGAAGTTGGAAGCATTGCTCTGCCATGCCAAAAGCCATGGAGCCAGCCAAGCCCAGACTGAAACCATCGCTAAAAGTGTTTCTCCCTTCAGCTGATTTCCTTAGGTATTTATCACATGATAGCGACTAACCTAAGTGCCAACTATGAAGCCTAAAATACAATAGCTTCATAGACAGGGAAGGAACAGTCTCCGACCTAGATCTCTATAGCCATGTAACCACCAACTAAGTAAGTATAGGCCTGTGTGGTCCCAATGGATGGCTCGTATGCATCCCTCTTCAGGACACTACAGAGGATGTGCTACCAAAACCATCAAGGGGAGGGAGTATGATTGGAACAGGAAATAGCAAGAGTTCCAGCACACAGTTCCCAGATAGTGAGGCTGTTTTGGTGAGCTGTGGGACCCTTGGGAGACAGGGCCTAGCTAGAGGAGATGAGACGCTCACAGTTCCAGCTCTAGTCCAAGTGTTCTCGACTTCCTAGAGCAAGTCAGATCCTAAGTTCCTGCTGCCATGGAAGGAGCTACCTGCCGCCATGCCTTTCCCACCCCCACGATGAGCTGGACCTCCTGAACAGCTGCAGCACAGTGAGACCGCGATGAGCTGGACCTCCTGAACAGCTGCAGCAGAGTGAGACCGCAGGCAGCCAGGCAATGGTGGCGCACGCCTTTACTCCCAGCACTATGGAGGCAGAGGCAGGTGGATCTCTCAGTTCGAAGCCAGTCTGGTCTGCAGAGTGAGTTCCAGGACAGCCAGGGCTACACAGAGAAACCCTGTCTACTCTACAGTTCTCTACTTTAACCACTATTGTGTGTTTGGTAATATAAGAACATGATTCTTTTTATGCAGTTGCATACATTTTTCTTTGCATAACTGAACGTGTCAAATGAGCTTATAGATCAATAGATAGGCAGACAGACAGACCAAGAGTAGGGCATGGTGATGCCCACCTTTAATCCTAGCACTTGGGAGGCAGGAGCAAATGGATCTCATCGATCTCTGTGATTTCAAGGTTGGCCTGGTCTACAGAGTGAATATCAGACCAACCAGGAATATATAGTAAGGTCCTGTCTCAAGGTGGGGGAAAAAAGACATGAAAATAAAATCCTTTTGTAAAGGGGAAGGAGTTGGGGCTAGAGAGATGGCTTAGCCGTTACGAGCACTTAGTGTACTTACAGAGGACCTGGATCAGGTTCCCAGCATCTACATGGCAGCTCACAACTGTCTGTAATTCCAGTTCCAAGGGATCAGATGCTTCCTACCAACCTCTGATGGCCACCAGACACACATGTGGTACACATACATACATGTAGCCAAAACACTCATGAAATGCACATAAAAATAATGATATAAAAGAAAGAAAATAATGGGCATCTAGCCTGATCAAAACGAGAGAGCAAACTAAGTTGAGAAGATGGAGCTTAGGCCCCAGGGAAAATTCGTGTGCTTACAATTCAGAGAGCCAGAAAGGAGACCGTCCCAGAGATCTATGCCAAAGGTCCCCACAAGGATCTGCTGAGCACTGCTCTCATGCATGTAAAGGAAGGCACTGAGGGAGACCAGGGGAAAGGACCACCCAAAGAATGAAGAGAACAGTGCTGGGCACTTACCAGGAAAGCACTTGCTTATTATTCAAAACAGTTTAAAAGGTAAGGTGAGTGTATCAATGTAGTATGGGGTTTGTAACAATTGTTTCCTAAGAGGGAGAAGTGAAAGCATATCCTTTAGGGTTCTTACACTAGGATCACTTGAAAGAAACCTTAATAAGTAAAAGACTATACTATGAATTCTACAGTCATACAAAAAAAGGCTCCTGTAAACAGATGCACAAGTTCTTTGTGGACAAAGAGTATTGCTCCATACACAGCCCAGGCTGGCCTGGTCCTCTTGCTTCTATATCCTGAGTGCTGGGGTTACCAGCATGCAACAGACACAATGCCTGACACCAAAGATCTTAACAATCCAGATGTGGGAGTACATACCTGTCATCCCACCACTAGGGAAGCTGAGGCTGAGGCCAGAGGACTGCACAGAGTTCAAGACCAGCCTAAGTCACATAGCAAGTTCAAGGCCATTCTGGGATATAGATGTCCAACCTCAAAATAAAGTAAAACAATAAACCTTAACAAATTACTTACAAGTAGAATATATATGTGTGTGTGTGTGTGTGTGTGTGTATATATATATACACGTATATGTGTGTATATACACATATATATGTATACACATATGTATATACATACACACATATATAATAGTGTTGGTATATATATTTTATATATATAATTTTATGTTGCTCACATTAATAAATCAAAACAGAAAATTCAATAATCATTGACTGACACGGAGCATCTGACAATGTCTAACAGTCATTCTGATTAAAACACTCGCTGGGCGGTGATGGCGCACGCTTTTAATTCCAGTACTAGGGAGACAAGAGGCAGTCAGATCTCTGTGAGTTAAGGCCAGCCTGGTCTACAGAGAAAGTTCCAGGATAGGCTCCAAAGCTACAGAGAAACCCTGTCTCAAAAAAACAAAACAAAAAAAGATTCTCACCAACAGGACCAGAAGGAAAGTTTTCAAACTGATGCATTTTGTACATGAAAGAACCCTACAATTAATAGCACACTCAACAGTGAAAGATGTAATGTTATCCTCAGGGATGGGCACTGAGATATCTATTCTTCCATACCACATGATACAGCCGTTATGACCAGGCAAAAAAAAAGGAAATAGATTACAGGCACAGAAAGGAAAAATAAAACTGTCTTTGCTGGCCAATGACATGGGCACTGCCAAGAAAACACAGTGGCCCCTCCAAGAAAGCTAAAAGCTGCTAGACTAAGTAAGCTTCGGGAGGATTCAGGCTCCACAGCAACATGGGTGGTACCTGCCTGGAGTTTCAGCATTGAGGCAGGTCCGAGAACCGAAAGCCAATCTAAATTCCATTTCTGGATCCCACAGGTGGCAAGAGGTAACTGTAACCTAGTGCACCAGGCTGGTTCAAGGTCATCCTCAGGTACAGAGGGAGTCTGAAGTCAGCCAGGGATACATAATATCCTGTCTAAAGATTAAAAAAAAAAAAAAAAAAAAAAGGCTAGCAAGATGGCTCAACGGGAAAAGGCACTTGTTGCCAAACTTATCACTTGAGCTGAATTCCTGGACCCATAGGGTAGAAAGAAAATACTGACTCCCGAAGGTTTTTTTTTTTTCTGGCTTTCACACATATTAAGTAAATAAATGTAAATAAGATTAAGTTAAAACAACAACAAAGAGAAAGGATGAGAAAGGGGGAGAAGAATGATTAAAATTCAGGCCACAAACTACAAGAAAAATCTGCAAATTATGCACCTGATAAAACACTTATATTCTGAATATACTTTAAAATTCTTTAAAACAATGAGAAAAAACAACAACTGCACAATGGTTAAACAACGTGAATAGCTACCCCATCGAATGAGTGCAGGAAGAGACTCCAACATTAGTCACTAAGGGAACGCTAATTAAAGCCTATCAGATAAACTGTACACCTCCTAGGTGTCTAAACACACCGCCATACAATGTATGGTAGGGTTATAAAATTGTTCAACCATTTGAAAAACAGCCTATCTGGTAGGTTTGGGGCTTTGGGGTCTTTGGGGGGGGGGGTCCTGCTATGTTGCTCAGGCTGGCTTTTAGTCCCTGGGCTCAAATAAGTCTCCTGCCCCAACATCCCAAGCAGCTAGGGCTACAGGTACACGAAGCCATGGCCAGCTACTTATTTTTAATATTATTTTCTCGTTTGCTTAAAAAACATTTTAAATTACATTTATTTTTAACTGGTTTATGAAAATGCAAATATGGTAGCTACTAATTGGGGTCATGTGGTAAGTCTAGAAGTTCGTTAAAGGTTAAATGTTCACCTACAATATGATATGAGCAAGCACTGCAGTCCTAAGAATTTACCTGGGAGAATGAAAGCATGTAGCCACACAAAAGCTAACACAATCTCCGAAGTGGCTAACCCTGTAATACTCAATCTGAAACCTACCCATCACCAGGTACATGACTATAAAGACGATGACATACCCATTCGGGACTATTGAGCAATGACAGGGAATGAACTAATGATACATGTAACAACATGAGCGAGTTTTGAAATAATGATGCTGAAAATAAGCCAGACTCTAAAAGGTCACTATTTGATTTCCATTTACACAAAAAGGTAGGCACTGCAAGCTCAGGTGGTGGCAAAAAGCAGTCCAGTTGCTCTCCTCCTGTTCACTGAAAAATCAGGAAAGTCACCCTAAAAGTAAGTGTGAAGAGGTATGCTTATACATACACTGAGAGCAGAACTCTCCCCACTCAAGTCAGTGGGCCAGAACCACTCTGCTCATTCCAGGAAAGCGTGGCACCATGGACACGGCAGTTAAACTTCCGGTGTCAGAATGTTTGAGAGACAGCGTGACAGGCACGGGTTGAAGCAGACAGACAGGTTGGGCTTGCCAGAGCCGGCAAACCAGCTCCTCCACGAGTCCTAACCACCACCACCCCTTCTTCTGCCCCCACAGGAGAACCCTACCTCCACCCAGGCTGGCTCAGAACCGGGGGTATGGGGGTCATATGAACCATGGATACACGGTGGGCTGGCAGAGATATTCCCTGCTAAGGCCCTGAAAACAACTCTGGATCCATCCCCACTGGTGGGGCAGAGATACAAGAACTCTTGACAGGGCTAAGGAAAGAAAGGCTGTAAGCTGCCTACTAAGCCCACCTGGACCAGGAAGGAGCTGGTGGGTCCTTGTGTCAACAAGAAACCAAATGAAGCCACTGGCCCTGGCCCCTGTGTGCTCCAGCTCTAGGCTGTGCCAAGAACAAGCCCCAGGGTTGGGTTGGGGTGTGAAGAGACCTTAACAGGATACCACAGCGTCCAATTTGCCACCTTCCACAGAGGTCAAGGCCTGGGCCAAAGAGGAGGTAGCAGCCGCTGTGACACCCTCCTCTCTCCTCTCGCACTCCATTCAGAGATGAAGACCTCACCAGTTGCTCTCGGCTCTTCTACCCATCCTTGGCTTTGGGCCCATAGCATAATCAACCGTGACAAAACCGTGTGGCAGGCGCAGGTCAGGCTCGTGCCCCAGTCACTACTGACTGGCACCCTCACGTGACCCACAGGACAACAAGATAAGGCACTGATAAAAGCAACACTACCCACTTCCCTTTTCTGGAGGCCACCGAGGCGAATTGCACAGCAGGTAGCTGTCACACGGAGGCACACCTACCTCCACCAGCAGACTGGTGGAGGGGGTGACTTCTTCCCCGCAACTTTGACCCTGGGGCTACCTTACCCTCCCTTCCCTCGGCCCCTCAAAGGACTTTACATCCAGTCTAGACTTGAAAGAAGTGACTACTCCACTACAGCAGCTGCTAGATACAAGCGGGGTGGGGGATGCTTCCGGGGTTAGTCAACCTGAGGGTACCAGGGCTGTTTGGAGCCCATTCTTCTAAACACATTAACTCCAGCTGAGAACAAAACTGACCTTTCTTACCTGAGTTTTCAGCTGCCCGGAGGCAGACACAGCTTCGAGGGTGCTCAGACTCGAGGTAGCAGAGAAGATCCTGCAGGCCAGTGTCTGCCCTCCGGCAATGGCTTCCAAAGGTCAGGTTCACAGCGCTCTTCTGCTCCCCAAGCCCCTACACCCTCCTGCATTACTCTTGGCACTGGAAGACTCCTGATGACAGCGAAGTGGCTTGCAGATTACCACCTCCTCCGCCGCCTGCGCCTGCGGGTCCTGTGTCCCCCCTGGAATTCTTCACCTCCTGGGGACCCTTTACCGTTCAGATACGTTTCTTGAACGGCCCACGCGACCTGACCCTCCTGTACCCCCGGCAGCCAATTTGCCTCCTGCACCCCCAGACGCCCCTCTCCTTCAGGCCCGCGGGGTCCCACAGGCCTGGCCCTCCCCAGTAGCTCGAGTCTGTCCCCACTCGCGGGGGATGCTCCCAGGACCACCGCCTCCCTGCCTAGGTGCCCGCAGCCCTCCCAGCTGCGCTCGTCCAAACTTTCGAGCTCCTCCGTGTGCAGGAAGGAACCGTCTGTCAACTCGGGTAGCTCCTCCGGCTGCCGCAAAAGCCTGCGTGGGCTGCCCTCCCCGCGCTCCTGCACCCCGGCACGGGCCTCGCCGCGCTCCTGCACTGCGGGACCGCCTCCCCCCTTCTCCTGCTGCTGCCTGCGGGGCCCCAGGCCCTCCTCCTGCGCCACGGGCCCGCCGGCCGAAGCCGTCCAGCGCGCCGGGCGCCTCCAGTCCGCGGTAGCGGGCGGCTCCCACACCACCCCCAGGCTGGACTCGTGACCGCGGCCGCCCCGCTCCTGCACCCCCAGCCCCACGCCGCCCTCCTCCTGCACGGCCGGACCCACCCCGCCCTGCTCCTCCACGCCGAGCTTCAACCCGCGGAGAAGCTGCGGGCCCCAGCTGAGCCGCCCGACGCGCGCCGGCTGCTGCTCCGGCAACGCGGGGCTCACTCCGCCACGCTCCTCCTGCGCCCCCCGCCGGCGACCCCCAGAACCCGCCGCGCCGCGCACGCGCCTGCCCCCCAGAGGCCGCGCGCTCCCGCCCCTCCAGATGGTGCTGCCCTGCGCGCCCCCGCCCCGCGGCTTCCGCCTCGGCCCCGAGAGGGCAGTGGGGGCCCGGCGTCCCGCCCCCGCCTCCGGCAGTCAACCTCGGCCACCCCGGCGCCGCGCCGCAGGTGCTGCGGCCCCGCGAGCCGGCGGCCCTCCAGCCGGGTTCCCAGAGCCCGCGCGCGCCTGCGCCGCCCCGGGGGGTGGGGCCCACTAGAGTCGCTCCGCCCTCTTAAAGGGACCTGCCCCTTATTGCGCGCGCGGGCGTGTACAGACACACAAACACACACAAAACTGAAAGAAAGGTGAAGTTCAAAATGAGGTCTTTCCATCGATTAACAAAGTCAAGTTCGGGGAAGTCCTAAAATAAGAGTGAGTGGGAAGGGGAAAAGACAGTCTCGCGCTGCAACCCAAGCCGGCTTCGAACTCCTTGCCACTGCCTCCTGAGTGTTTGAAATTCTAAGTGGCGTTTCAGCTGCTCCGAGTTTACCTTGTGGGAGGAAAACTCACTTCTACCTCTTCTCAATTGCTTCTGCTTTAATCTAGCAGCCAGGAAGAAACAAACTGGACCATTACCTGTGTTCTTTCCCTGGAATCAAAGGAGGGATTCCAGAACCAGGGAGTTTGTCTCCAGCCAGTTCACTTCCTATTGGAGCCTTGGGTAGAAACTGCCCCTAAGCAAAGCCATCATCCTTCCTCCCCACCCCTCTTAGGTCCTCTCTTTCCTTGTGTGAATGTAGCCCTCCTCTCCCCAGAAAGAAAAAACAGACTGGGATTCCCAATGCCAGTGCAATGTGATCCTAACCCAAACGGAAGCAGGCCTATACACTAAGACCTAGAACCCACAGGCTCAGTACCATTGAGCCCCATGATTGTCTCCACCTCATCGATAAAGTGGGCATAATAGGAAAATAAGGATGAAGGGTAAGCCATCAGTGTGGGAGTAGGCAACTGTCACTTTGTATGGGTCCGTCTTTGACTTTTCGTTTCTTTTATAGCATTCTAAATTCTCAAGGAAAGCTGACCCTAACTGATTAAGATGTTGACAGATAACCATACTTTAGATTTACAAATTCCACATTCAGTGACCTCTGGTAAAGTTAGGGTGTGAAGGCCACTCCTTATTCTAGGCCTGTATTTTACCTAGCAAAAGGCGTGCAAAATGCTGTGAGTTTTAAGTTGCAGAAAAGTAGTATGTCTAAAGAATTACAGGAACTAACCCCAATCAGTCAAGATCAGATAGACGGTCAGTCCACAGCGAGCGAGAGAGAGAATACGCAGACCCTGGATGAAGACAAGTTCTTCCTGCTCCTTACTAGACCAGAACCTGCCCCTTTTTTCTTTCCTTATAAAAGCTTTCATGTCCTGTGGTGCACGCCTTTAATTCCAGCACTCGTGAGGCAGCGGCAGGAGGATCTTTGAGTTTGAGGCCAGCCAGGGATATACAGATAAACCCTATCTCCAAAAACTAAAATATAAAATAATAATAATAATAGCTCTTTTGTGCACTTACTTGTTTGAGGGGTACGATAATTCTACTCATCTGATCAGAGTGCAAGCAGTTTAATAAAATGGATTTTCCTTCCCTTGACTCCTAAGGGTTGTGCTTTCAGAAGTGGGCAGGTGGGCTTGGTCCTGCTCTGTACTTACTTGTCTGGCACTAAGATCAAAGGCTATGGCCAAAGAGGTGGATAGTTAGGACAACCAGAAAGGAGATGAGTTCCAGTAAGCTAGACAGTAACTAATCTGCGTGGATTTGGGTCATAGTGGCTCGCTCCATGAGGTGAACAGAGAAACATGCTGAATCTTTTGATCGCAGCTCATTTGGTAGAGACTCTTATCCAGGAGCCGAGGGGTGAATATTCTGTATCTCAGCTAGGGTCTTCCCTTTAGATGCCTGACCTCAGGGAAAAAAAAGAATTCAATGTGTTTGGTAGAAGAAAGCCGAGGGATTCTGTCCCTAACCTCTCTCACACTATCTGCCTCAGTAAGGACAGAGGCTAAGATTCACAGAGCCCATGAGCATGGCCTTGCCCTCTGCATCATCCCCTCTCACCGCCCCCAGCAATGAGTACATATTACCACTCTCAGTTTATAGTGATAGAGCCGAAGCCTCGTGTGATAAGTGACTTTTTCCAGGCTCGTTTGGTCAACAGTAGTAAAGCCAGAAATGCAATTCAGCCATCTGACTTCCTAGCCTGTTCTCTGAACCACTCAAGCACAATAAAACAATGTCAGCTCAGGAGCTGTGCTGCAGAAAAACATCCGGGCTAGCTAGATTTTCATGGTCGATAGATGCAAACAACTGATTTGGCCAAAATGCTCCTGCCAATAAGCCCAGCTCCAAATCAAACAGAGCAAGGGGTCAATGCAGCTCCATCGGAAGGTCCTGATAGGCAATTCTCTTAAAGAATTCTCTTAAAGGGAGCTCAAGCTCCCTTCTCCCATCTCTCCTCCAATCACCCGCAAGATCTGTGCCCCTCACACGGTTACCTGGCGCTTCAGATCTGAGGGTACTGGAAGCCCCCTGCTTCCTCCATCCCGCCCTGCTCTTCATCAGGGATCTAGAGCTGGAACCGCTCTGAGGCGGTTGCTGCCCCCCTGGCACCCTAGCCTGGCAGTACAAGTGACTGGAGACGTAGCTGATGGCCTAATGGAGGAATGAGCTTCAGATTAGAAGCCAGAGGCTCAGGAGACCTGGGAGGTGCCTGACCCAGACTCTTCCCAGAGCTGGAACTTTGAGAGAGCTGCCCACGGCAGAGTGGCTCTGCGGGGAGGAGGACTTGTCGGGTCTAGTTCCGAACAGAGTGTGCCAGTCTGCTCCCTGAAGAATCTCCACTGTGAGACAGTTGCCCTGCGGGGTGAACAAGAAGGCAAAGCAGGGGTGGCAGGCACCCTGGCTCACACCTGCAGACAGACACTCAGCCAAGACTTGGAAGGTGCTGCAGAATCATTGCACCAAGGTTTTGTTTTTTTGCCATCCCACCCCACCCCACCCCCCTGCTTTTTGGACTAGAGCAAGGTTGTAAAACTACCAGCAGGAGGGGAATTAAATCCAGTGAATATTGGTTTGGCTTTTTTTTTTCTAATCAAAGGACAATAAGATAGAAAATACCAGGGTTGAAGGGATGGCTCAGTGGTTAAGAGCGCTGACTGCTCTTCTAGAGAACCAGGGTTTGAGTCCCAGCATGCACATGGTGACTCACAACTGTCTGTAACAAACATCAATGCACACACACACACACACACACACACACACACAAATCATTTTTAAAAATAGAAAATAACAAAACAGAGCTGTTTTGACTTTTTATTTAGAATATAAAGTGTACAAAAATGAATCCAGAGAAATTCAAAAGCTAGTGTCTTTCTAAAGGGCATTCACATCAGGGTCCTGGAACGCAGACAGCTCCCGAGGCAGCCTTACTCAAGATGTTTCTTAATAAAGAACTTTACTACGCTTTCAGCGTGCCTTTCATACTCGTGGGTTATTTGTGACTTCCTGACAGTCTCTTTTTCCCGCCCGAGCAGACTATAAACTCTACCACAACATGAATTTTTGTTCTATGTACACACTGTTGGAATAACGCCTAACAACACGGATGCCAAGAATGTCTGTGGAATGGATGAGTGTATATCATAGGTAGTGGGCATATTGTTTTTATGACATTTTTGATCCATTATACATACGTGTATGTGTTCTGCATCTTGATGTAAAGATCTGTGTCTTTCTGTAGGTCACAGTGAAAGACTCTGGATGGCTGCTGCAGTGGCATGAATAACCTGGTAGCTATGAATGGAGGACAGTGGTATATTAACTAGAACAGCGATTTTCAGCCACCTAGGCGTCTTGTCGAGAGATGCGGATTTGAATTCAGCAGGTTGGAAAGACAACCTGAGGCCTGACATTTCAATCATCAAACTTTTCAGGTACTTCATGGTACCATGGTTCATGGGGGAAATGTGTTTTTATTTTAATTGATTAGATTTATTTGTTTTATGGGCAGCAGTGTTTTGCCTCTGTGTATAAATATGCACCACCTGTGTGCCTGATGTCTGAGGAGGTCAAAAATGGGCGTTGGATCCCCCCAAACTGAAGTTATAGATGTTTGTGAACTGCCATTTTGGTGCCGGGAACAACAAATACCCTTAACTGCTGAGCCATCTCTGCAGCCCACGAAAAAATGTAAACAATATTGTATACCCTAGCATAATTAAACTGTGATCTCTGGTATAGAATTCAGCGTCTCTGGCTCTTTTTTTTTTTACACATATGTGTGTGTGTACACAAATTTACACACGTGGGGGTCAAAAGACAACATGTGGAGTTGGTTCTCTCCCTTTCCCATGTGGATTCAGGGGTGTATGGGTTCCTCAGACTTTATAACCTGTGCCTCTATTCCCAGAGCCATCTCACTACCCATCCCTATAGCTTTTAAGAGCTCCCCTGGTGATCCCAGAATGTGACCAGAAAGGGACAGTGCTTGCTGAAACTGGGTAAGAAGGTAGAGAGACCAGATATTTTGGTCTTTGTACCCTGTGCCTGTACAAGTCTGAACGGAAGTCCCTGGGCAGTGAGATGCTGGTATCAGAGTCAATGATTGGATTGGACAAAAGGGGGGGGGGCAATTTTGGAGTCAGGAAAAGGCCATGAGAAGAAGGCAAAGGGAGGAATTCCGACAATTCCATGGACGCGGGAGTATCTGCGAACCCAGGCCATATCCTCCGAGAACCGAGAACAGCCCGTGCCCTCACCTATCAGTAGGTCAGAGCTCCTGGGAGCTGTTCAGCAGGCCCTGTTCACACGCCCCCAGGGACTTCAGTTTTCAAAACCTTACTAGGGCATAGGGAGGAGTGGTTTGCCGCCAGCTTCTCCCACATGCCTGCCTCCTCTGCCCAGCGTGGGTTGAAGAGTCAACAGATTTTAAACCCTGAGGTCAACATGGGCTATATTCCTAAAGGAAATAACATGGAGTCCTGGGTTCTGACGCCCCCTGGTGGACATCTAGAGTTAGGCTGGGGCTCCACCAACTGTCCTGTTGTGGTCCAGCAGTGTCAGGCATTATCGTGAGGTTGCGGATATAGCTTAGTAACTTGCCTAACATATAGTCCCCCGCGCTGAGCAAACTGGGTGTGGTGAGTCCTGGCTGTAATCCTAGCACTTGGAAGGTAGAGGCAGGAGGATAAATTTAAGGTCATCCTCTGCCACACAGAGAGTCTGAGGCCAACCTGGACTACATGAAACACTATTTCAAACCAAACTACGCAATCAAAAACAAAACAGACAACAAAAATACTTCTGGAAAGTCAGAGCCCACTGCTCTGCGTGGCAGTGGTGAGGACCAGGGTGCCCTCTGCATCTCCTCTCTTTGCTCAGCTTTCCTCGATTAAAATGGAGATACTACACAGTCCTTTGCTGTGTTTCTTCTTTTCCGCCATGCCACCCTACTACATCTGAGGTACTTAGGCTCACACATGTAGCTCTCCCGGCATCCTTGGCTACCTCCTGGTACCAATGTTCAGCTAAGTGCCAAGCATTTCTAGTTGGTCACGTGGATCTGAGGAGTTGGCAACATCCCAAATACAAGTCCAGCGTTCCACCCCACCCCAGACTCTCCCACTGACCCAGAAAATAGACTTCGTTTCTGTCTGTCTGTTTGTGAGACAGGGTCACACTCTGTAGTCCAGACTGGCTTCCAACTCAGAGATCCACCTGCCTCTGCATCCCCAGTGCTGGGATCAAAGGCGCGTGGCACCACCGCCTGGTTCAGACTCTGGTTCTCAGCAGCTTCTTTTAGGCATTTCTTCCCTCAGCACCACAGCAGTGCCTCAGTTCCACAGGCTTCCACCCTCTTACTCCACTTCAGGCGCTTCAGTACACCTAGAGAGAACCTGGGTCCCAAGCCCTGGCTTTCTCTCGGGCAGTTTTCATTCAAGTGGTACCCACACACCTTTGACATGCCAGATGTGATGTGGAGAAGATGCTCGCTTTCACGGTGCTTCTCACAGCCTCTCTCAGAGGGATGTGAGGATTACAAGAGATAATACGGCAACATCTACACCCCTGAACGGTGTCATTATCACCGCGAGTGTCCTTTAGATGACCTTGCTGACTTCAGACTCTGAGCCTCCTCGTTAACGGCTGGTTAATCTTCCTAAAACCTCGATTTCATCACTTCCCCCTCTTACTTAAAGACTTTATGGCTGCTCCCTGGTAATCCCTATGTGTCTGGTAAACCACTGCAGGGTAAGACCTACGGGGATTAATTCATCACAGCAACACAGTGGGAAGTTAGGTACCCAGGGGTCAGCAGTGTGAAAACAGAAGCCAACTCAGGTCTGGGAGTTACCATTCTAAGAAATCGTGCTTCCAGAAGATCAATGTGTCAGAAATCAGGGCAGTGAGGGTGAGGGTGCTGACCTATCAGGCATGTCTCTAACAAGACAGCCAGATCCTGGAAATGTCACTTTAGCCATCCAAGATGACTTAGTATCGTTGGCTTCAAGAGATCGGATGGTAAGACCAAGAGGAACACTAGCTGGGGCAGTCAGGACAGATGCTCAGGTTTGGACGGCTATCCACAAGGTAAACAGATGAATACAGGTTCCCAGAGGCACCTCTAGTTTACTGGATGGTGAGGAAAAGATTACAAAGGTGTCCTATGTTTTGTCTGCTTACTGGTTGATCACTAATTGTTTATTCAAAGCAGTGGGAGGGTCCAGGATGCCCAAGTAAAGCAGTCCCAAGGTTTCCTGCTGTGAAATAATCACTTTATACACAGTGAAGATTTGTCACTCAGATTGGTTTAATAAAGGGCTAAATGGCCAATAGCTAAGCAGGTAGAGGTTAGGCAGGTCTTCCGGGATAAAAAGACTCCTGGCAATAATAGAGTTGCCAGGAGATGCAGAGGGAGCAGGAGGTGGACACGCTGTGCTGACCAAAGGTATCACCATGTGGTAGAGCATACATTAGAAATATAGGTCAAGTTATAAGAGCTAGTTAGTAATAAGCCTAAGCTATCGGCCAAGCATTTATAATTAACAATAAGTCTCTGTGTGGTTATTTGGGAACAGGCTAGTGTAACAGAAAACCTTGCCTACAGTTTCCCTGATAAATGTTAAAGCTCCGGCTTCTTCAGTGCTTATCAGACACAAAGAAAAGTAGAGGTCATCTTTGGTTTGTGTGGTGGTTTAGAAGAAAATGGCCCCCTAGGGAGTGGCACTATTAGGGCATGTGGCTTTGTTGGAGTAGGTATGACCTTGTTGGAAAAAGTGTGTCACTGTGGGGGTGGGCTTTGAGATCTCCTACACGCTCAAGCCACTTCCAGTGATAGAGTTCACTTCCTGCTGTCTGAGGACCAAGATGTAGAACTCTCAGCTCCTTCTCCAGCACCAGATTGGCCTCCACACAGCCTTGTCCCGCCATGATGGTAAAGGACTAAACCTCTGAAATTGTAAGCGAGTCACTCCAGTGAAATGTTTTCCTTCATAAGAGTTGCCCAGGTCATGGTCTCTACACAGCAATAGGAACCTTAAGACAGCCAGTAAATTGGACTCTTTCAGGCTGAGGAAGAATCTACTTCACAGGCAGAGGTAGCACACTAGGAGATTGGATCCTGAGCTGCCCAACCCTCCCAGCTTGCATGTGTCCTTGCTGGTGAAACTCATGCCCCCTGGCAGCACGTCCAAGTGGGTCCAAGAGCAAGCTGGGAATTCTGCCCAATCATCCATTAATCAAAGACAAGCCTGGGCCCTGCACCCCACAGAGTTCTCCAGGTCACCCCTAGCTGACCAGCTGAGCATGAATAGAAGCACAATGCTAGAGAGTGCTGGTGACCCAAAGGTAGACAAGTCATGAGGGCTCCATTGTGACCATGCTGTGGATGGGAGTCCATTCCCACAGGGAGACAGCCAGTCCCAGGGACTAGCTTAAGGCTATATGGCAAAAGCTATTTTAGGCACAGTTCTCCTTCTGTATATTTAAGTTTTCTTGTCTGGTGTAACAGGCCACCCAGCTTAGCACAACTGACTCCATGATGGAGGTAACATTCCGACTGTAACACTCAGCATGGAGACAGCACCTCCTGCCTAAACTACAACAAAGGCCTAATCCATCAAAGCACATGGTTCTGGGAAAGTCTCTAATGTACTAACCTTGCTTTTTAGCTCCTGTAGTTCTGCGTCTGGCCAACTGCTCTTGTTAACTGGAGTACGTCAACCTAGAGCATGCTTTCTGGGCTCATGTTTTAAAAGCTCACCCTGAGAAAGGCTCAGGGCTGCACTAGGATCCGGAATGCCCACTATAGCCACCGGCCAGCTCGTAAGACTTTGTCCTGCCTTAAAGCCATGTCGGAGCAGTCTTCTCTGGTGAATACCCCACAACAGCTAGCATCACTTTACTTATTTATTCTCATTTACTTGTTTGAGGCAGGATCTCTCTCTTTGTAGTCCTGGCTCTCCTGGAACTCAGTGTGTAGATCAGGCTGGCCATGAGCTCACAGAGACCTTCCTGCCTCTGCCCCCCCCCCAAATGTTGAATTAAAAACATGTCGCACCATGCTGAGCTTTTTTAGCATCGTTTTACAGATTTGTTTGTTTCACTCATTTGTGTGTATGTATATGTTATTTGCCTACAGAGTTCAGAAATGGGCACTGTTGCCAGGTGGTGGTGGCACACACCTTAATCCCAGCACTTGGGAAGCAGAGGCAGGAGGATCTCTGTGAGTTCGAGGCCAGCCTGGTCTACAGAGCTAGCTCCAGGACAGCTAGGGCTGTTACACAGAGAAACCCTGTCTCAAAAACAGGAGGAGGAGGAGAAGGAGAAGAAGAAAAAGAATTGGGCATCCCTTTGGGGCTGGAGTTAACAGGCAGTTGTGAACTGCCTGACATGGCTACTAAGAGCAATGAGCACTCTTGACCACTGAGCCATCTCTTCAGCCCCTGGTTGTCTTATATTTTTTATTATGTTTTAAAATGCACAGAGTTTGGTTCAACAAACAACCAGCAAACAGATTCTCATACCAATCTTCAATCCATTAGCTCCCAGAGGCCAGGCACTCAAACATCAAAATCTCTTCTTGGAATAAGAGTAAGCTGACTTTTCTTTTTATCATTAAAAAAGCTAAGTAATATTGCACAGGGTACCAGAAACTGCCTCAATGGACTACAGAGTGATGAAAGGAAAGTAGAAGACAGAGAGGAGGACGTGAGGAGGGAGTGGCGGACTGGATCAATCTTGAGCTGATTAGACAGCTAGTCTAGTCCTTTATAAAGCCCAGTCATACTGGTGGCACAGGTGGCCTGAATGTACCTGTCCCTGTGGTGTAAAGAGTGCAACCCTAGCTTGTGATTTTGGCCACATTCTTGGCATTGTGAGGTCCTGCGTGTTGGCAAACACCAGGAAAACAGCATCTTAGAGCCCATCCTTGGCCAGCATTCTCTTTTCGTTTTGTTTTGTTTTGTTTTTTAAAGATTCACTATGTACACAGTGTTATGTCTGCATGTATGCCTGCACACCAGGAGAGGGCACCAGATCTCATCCTAGATAGCTGTGAGCCACCATATTGTTGCTGTGAATTGAACCCAGGAGCAGCCAATGCTTGTAACCTGTGAGCCATCTCTCCAGCCCCTTTGACCAGCATTCTCATGACCTCTTTCTCATGGACCTCTTTCACACACTCTCTGCCATTACCGTCAACGACCAAGATCAAACCTGGAGTGTTCTAGAAGTAGTGGTGCCACACTGGCTGGCCTTTGTCCTGCGGTCACCTGCATCCCACACAGTGAAGATGATGACGTGCTCAGTGGCCTCCAGGTGGAACCCAGGGATGGAATGGTAGTCACTGTTTTAGCCAGCTCCCATCTGTACAGGCTATTGTAGCCAGGCCTACCATGAGAAGGCACATTTCGTTTTGCCAAAATGTCCCTTTGTCCCTTGAAGGAGTTTGCAAAGATATTCCCTATGCTTGTTAT
Organism: Ondatra zibethicus; assembly: GCA_004026605.1. Taxonomy (NCBI): domain Eukaryota; kingdom Metazoa; phylum Chordata; class Mammalia; order Rodentia; family Cricetidae; genus Ondatra; species Ondatra zibethicus. The sequence continues at coordinate 56,335 of PVIU01002199.1, read as the reverse complement.
AGTGGCTGTTCTTGGTTTTCAACTTGACTACACCTGAAATGAACTACAATCCAGAAATCTCAGGGACACATGAGAGATATTTTCTGCTTGGTTTGAAGTGAGTGAATCCACTTCTAGTCTGGACCTTAGAGGTAGAAAGACACAGCTTGTATACGGGCCATGTCTTCTGTTGGAAGTCTATATAAGAACACAGAAGTTAGGCGGTGGTGCATGCCTTTAATCCCAGCACTTGGGAGGCAGAGGCGGGAGGACCTCTGTGAGTTCGAGGCCAGCCTGGTCTATACGAGCTAGTTCCACAAAGTGACAAAGAAACCCTGCCTCGAAAAATCAAAAGAACACAGAAGAAGAGAACTTTTGCCCTTTGCCTGCTTGCCCTTGAGCACATCTGTCCCTTCACTGTCACAGAAGCCTACTTCTTCAGGGTTCCGTCATATACAGAAGACCAGTAGAGACATCTAGCCTCATAGGACTGAGCAGCTACTAGATTCCTGGACTTTCTGTTCACAACTAGTCATTGTTGGATTAGCTGGGTTGTAACCCATACAGCATTCCAATGAATACTCTTTTAAAATATACATGGAGATATTCATTCCCAAAATTCTGTGACTCTAGAGAACCCCGACTAACACACTTATAGTCAGGAGAAAGCAACACTCATGAGGCAGCTCAGAGGCTGAGCTGAGCCAGGTTTGGCTTTCCTTCCAGGTTGTCTTTTTGAGGCTAGCTAAACGCTAGGTTGCGGAGGATGACCTTGAACTTCTGAACCTCTTGCCTCCAACTCCTGAGCGCTGGGTGCGCCCTCACACCCAGTCTATGAATCACTGGGACTGGGTGCCAGGACTTTATACACGTCAGGTGAGCACTCTACCAACTGAGGGACACCCCCAACCCTGCCCCATAAAGGCACCCTAAAAAGACAAACTGAATCTGGGCTTAAAGCAAGAGATATTCTTTTACAACTTTTAAAGGTTTATTTTATTTTATGTTAATGAGTTGTCAGAAGACAGTCCAGGAATGGACTCCTGTGAGAATTCTGAGCACTTGTGAGAAAACTCTAAGGAATCAGGTCTTGTGACCTCAGTGTCTTCAGGACACAGAACTGTTCTTGGAATGTGTTTTTGTGCTCCTCCCAGCTGTAGCAGAAAGGGGTGAGTCTATGTCAGTTGTTAGTCATGTGTCCCTATGGAAAAACATGTTTTTCCGCCTGTGGCTTGACCTTGTGATTGCACACCTCACTCCAGGGGCTCTTCCTACCCTCAGAGTATACACTGCCTGATGCTCTGAATAAAGCTGACTATTGCATGAGACTTCAGTGTGCCTCATTTTTAGGGCCTATTCTCCCAGGTTCATGCCACAAATACAGTGGTAAATTGAGTGTTCTTCCTTCACATATCTGTGTACCACATATGTGTCTGGCTGCCTAGGAAGATCAGAAGAGGGCGTTTGATCCCCTGGGATTGAAGTTATGGATGGTTGTGAGCCGCCATGTAGGTGCTGGGAATCAAGTCCAGGTCCTCTGCAGGAGCAACAAGTGCACTTAACCACTGAGCCCTCTCTCCAGACCCGAACACACGCTTTTTAAAAATATTTTTATTATTCGGGAATTTCATATGATGAACCCTGATCACACTCACTTCCAGTCCTCCCTTGGCCATCCCCTCACCTTTGTGACCCTTCCCCCCCCCAAAAAAAAAATTCCAATTTGTGTTGCCCATATACTCACTGGAGCATGGTCAAACTCACCATGGCCAGCCCCTCGTAGAAAACTGAGTCCTTCCCCACCTGTACCAGAAGCCATGGATGTGGAAAGCTACACTTCAGCATCCTTACCACACTTTTAAAGAGATCTCTGGTAACTTTCTGTCTAGACCGTTATTTTACTTGGGGGTGGGGCTGGGATAGGGGATGTCGCAGAAGCCTTCTATGTCCCTCTTTCTCAGCTGCGAGTCTGCAGTCATCAATACCACTGCAAAAGCAGCTTCTTTGTCCTTTCCAGTCAGTGGGAACATGGATCACAGATCTACATGCTCTCCAACATCAGCATGTGCCATGGACCGCAGCATGGTCTCCGGTGGCAGCACAGACCACAGACATCAATATGGCCCTTAGTGGTAGATGCTGGCCACAGACATCAACATGGACCCTGGCTGAAGCTGGACCACCGACCCAGACATGGCCAAAGGCCGCAGCGCAGCCCACAGGCATCAACATGAACCTCAAGGCTTCAGCACAGACTGGGGCAACGGACCACACATGCCAACGTGGTCTCCAGGTGCAGTCCCGACCACGGAGGTCTTTTGAGGAGGTCCAGTGCAGAAAATGGACCCTTCTTCATCTCGGACACCCTTTGATCGCTCAGGGCAATTGTGCAATTTGGCAGTGTATTGGGGGCTGAGTCTGTGCAAGATCCAAGCTGCTGAACACAACACTGTTGACCCCTCTCAGCAAGGACATGTTCTCCCATCCACCACTTCTCACACCTGACACCGCGGTCGAGTCCCCTGTTCAACCTCTCTCCACCAAGCGTTCACCGCTCCATTCCTCCATCTTTTCCACCCCTCCGCTGAGTATTTGCTCATCAGAGTGGCATTAGAAACTGCAGTGTGTCACAGAATATATATATATATATATATATCTGAAACACTTTTGTTTTGTTTTTCTGAGCCAGGGTTTCTTTGTGAAGCCTTAGTTGTCCTAGAACTAGCTCTATAAACCAGACTGACCTCTAACTCACAGAAATCCACCTGACTCTGCCTCCTGAATACTGGGAATAAAGGCGTGAGCCACTATTTCCTGGGAAAATATACACTCTTTTTTTAAAAAATATTTATTTATTATTTATACAATATTCTGTCTATGTATATGCCTGAAGAAGAGGGCACCAGACCTCATTACAGATGGTTGTGAACCACCATATGGTTGCTGGGAATTGAACTCAGGACCTTTGGAAGAACAGGCAATGCTCTTAACCTCTGAGCCATCTCTCCAGACCCAAATATACACTCTTAATGGGTGTGGTTGTTTGAGTGGAAATGCCCCCCCACATGGGCTCATAGGGAGTGGCGCTATTAGGAGGTGTGGCCTTGTTGGAGTAGTTGTGGACTTTTTGGGAGGAAGTGTGTCACTAGGGGTGAGCTTTGAGGACACAAATGCTCAAGTGTCTCAGTCTCTTCCTGCTGCCTGCTGATTCAGATGTAGAACCCTCAGATACCTTTCCAGCTCCATGTCTGCCTGCATGTCACCATGCTTTCTGCCATGACAATAATCAACCTCTGGACTTGTAAGCCACATACAATTAAATGTTGGGTTTTTTGGTTTTTGTTTTTTTTTTCGAGACAGGTTTCTCTGTAGCTTTGGGGCCTGTCCTGGAACTAGCTCTTGTAGACCAGGCTGGCCTTGAACTCACAGAGATCCGCCTGCCTCTGCCTCCCGAGTGCTGGGATTAAAGGTGCGCGCCACCACCGCCCAGCAAATGTTTTCCTTTATAAGACTTGCTGTGGTCATGGTCTCTTCACAGCAATAGAACACTGACTAAGACAATGGGAGAGAATTTGTTTTCGTTTCTGTTCCACACATACCCTCTCTGTAGAGGTGATGGGAATAGAACCCAAGACCTTATACATTCTACTACTGAACTATGCCCCTAGCCCAGGAGAGGAGTTTTACGTTAAAACTAGAAATGATCTAAGAGAACATTAGCCCAGCCCGCTTTCTACAGCAATAAGGAAATGGAGGTTCTGTGCCTTGTATATAGATGCTCAGAAATGTAAAAGTAGTGCTCAAACTTGGATTACAGTCTCCACAAACCAGATACAAACCCAGAGCCCCTTCTCTCTTCCTCTGTCTCTGTTTTCTGTGGTGGTTGGGATTGAACCTCAGCTTTCCCATACGCTAGGGCAACACTCTTCCAGAGGAACTACATCCACGGTCCTACTGTCCACCTTTCTCACTCAACTTTCTCTAAAACACACACACGCGCACACACACACACACACACACACACACACACACACACACACACACACACACACACACACACACAC
>PVIU01002199.1:0-52192 GCA_004026605.1 Ondatra zibethicus | reverse complement strand
GCGGGGGTGGAGGCAGGTAGCTCTCTGGGGCTCACTGGCCAGCTACTAGCCCAGCCTACTTGACGATTACAAGGTGTGGGCTGGAGAGATGGCTCAGAGGTTAAGAACACTGACTGCTCTTCCAGAGGACCTGAGTTCAATTCCCAGAAACCAAGCACATAGGGGCTTACAATCATCTATAATGAGATGTGGCACCCTCTACTGGTGTACAGACATACATGCAGACAGAACACTGTATATATAATAATAAATAAATCTTACAAACAAATAAATAAATAGCTGTGGAACACCTGAAGTTGTTCTCTGGCCTCCACATACATACATATGCACCTACACACACATGAACACAAATGGGTATGGTGCACACATATACACTGTGGTGGTTTGGTCACCAGTTGGTGGCACTGTTTGGAAAGTGTTGCTGGAGGAAATATGTCACAAGACTGTCACTGTGTCACGGGGGTCAGGCTCTGAGGGTATATGGCCTCACTCACCTTTAGTTTGCTCTCTGTGTGCTCTCTCTCTCAGCTTCCTGCTTCTGCCACCTGCTGCCACCTCGTGTCATGTTGGACTTACTGTGGTGGTTCTTCTTGGTTATCACCTTGACTACATCTGGGATTAACTAAAACCCAAAGGGTTAGGCACAATTGTGAGGGAGTTTTTTCTAACTTAAATCATTTGAAGTGTGAAGACCCACCGTTAGTCTGGCAGCCTGTATGAAGGACGTGGCAGAAGGGAACTCGCCATCTCTGCCTGCTTGTTCTCACTCTGGCTAGTACATCCCTTCCCTCCTGACGTCAGAGCCAACTTCTTCGGGATCCCAGTGTACACTGAAGACCAGCGGAGAGATTCAGCCTTGTGGAGTGAACTACTGGATTCTTGGACCTTCCATTGGTGGACGGCATTGCTACACTAACTGAACCACTGTCTGTTAGCCATTTGAATAAACCCCGTTCTCTCTACGTATAGATTCATTCTATAAGTTCTTTTCCTCTAGAAAACCCTGAGTAAAAGACTTACCCTCTGAAACTAAAAGCTCAAATAAAGTCTGTCAGTTGCCTTGGTTATGGCATTTTTTTATATTTATTTTTTATTTTACATACATTGCTGCTTCACCTGCATGTATGTCTGTGTGAGGGTGTCGGATCCCTTGGAACTGGAGTTCCAGACAGTTTTGAGCTGCCATGTGGGTGCTGGGAATTGAATCTGGGTCCTTTGAAAGAACAACCAGTACTCTTAAGGGCTGAGTCATCTCTCCAACCCTTGGTCACGGTATTTTATCACAGCAACAGAATCGTAATTAAAACACATACATTTTTTAAAAAGGGAGGGAAGTTAAATATTTTAAGAGACTCCGGGGGTTTATAGACAGAAAGTATTTATGGCTTAGTCTTTACTTGCAAGACAAGCACTTTCCTAACTGAGCACACCTCTACCCCACTCCACCCCCACTCCCTCTCTCTCACACACACACACCATGTCGCCCCCATCCTTACCACTTATCCCCCACACCCCATCCTCACCCCACACACACTCACCCACACCCACACCCCATTCACACACCCCACCCCCATAATCCCTACCAGTCATCCTCACACACCTGCACCACCCCCGACACCCAACCCTCACTTCCCCCTCCCCCTCACCCCCCTCAACACACACAGCCACTATGGTTTTATTTTTCATCAACTTTGAATCTTTAATTTATGGGAGATTTACTTTGATGTAGGAATTCAAATAGGCATACACCACCTTCCTCTCAGGGCAACAGACAGCTCAGCTTTGTTTTAGTTGGAGAAACTCTCCACACTGTTAAGTGAGGCAGAGGGGAAATAAATGATTCTTAGCTGAAGATCAGAAGCCACAGGGAGTTTTGCAGGACAAAGACTACAGCCTGGGTCTGCGGAGGGATGAAAAGTCTTTACCCTTGGAACAGGGAATCCCAGCAGCACTCAGGAGTCCGAAGCAGGAGGATTACCACAAGTTTAAGGCCATCCTGGACTACAAAGTGAGACCTTGTTTAAACAAATAGGAACCTTAAGGTCTATAGACACCTTTCCCATTCCTGCCTACAGACGACAAGTGACTTACCAAGGGCAGCTGGAAACTGGAGGCTGGGGGGGGGGGGACGGGACAAGAAGCTGTATTCAAAGTCATGAATGATGGCTTCTAGAGCATATGGCTAGGCTGTAGGCTCGCTCCCTTGGACCCAGATCACCAATAAATGAATTTACAATTACCTAGAGTGGTGTTTCTCAATCTTCCTAATGCTGTGTGCGACCCTTTAACACAGTCCCTCATTTGTGGTGACCCCAACCATAAAATTATTTTTCTTGTTTCTTCATAACTGCAATTTTACTACTCTTATGAATTGTAACGTAAATATAAGTGCTTTCCTGTGAAAGGGTTGTTTGACCCAACGGGTTGTGACCCACAGGTTGAGAACCACTGCCCTAGATTAAAAAACAAAGTTTCCCAGAAACTAGAGAGACAGACATGTTTAGGAGTAAGACCTGCAGATACCAGTGCCGTGTGGAGTGTCAGAGCCCTGCCAGTTACTCCCCTGAGGGGTTCTCAGGTAAACAAATGCATATTACATAGGCTTTCTCTTTAAAAAATAGACAGATCACCAAACCCCACATACTTGGGGGAAAGGTTCACACCTTTGGAAAAGGAAAAATGAACAAACTCAGGGAAAGCAAGAAGCAAAAACAGGAGAAAGCTTCAAAAGTATATTACCATTGAGTGATGAAAAAGATTCCATCCATGATACAAGAATTCAAGGGTGTGAAAAACAATAGTCAGAGAGAAAGTAGTTCTTGAAATTTAAAATTATAGTAGCAAAACTTTCAAGAGGGAGTTAGAAAATGAAGTTGAAAAACTCACCCAGAGTAGACCAAATCACCAGAGAGACAGTGTTGAGGAGTACATTGACAGAGTCCAGACAGTCCGATTCTACAAATAGGATTCCAGAAAGGTTAAAATCCTAGGAGACTTTATAATCCCTCATGGAAAATGTCTCCAAGGCAAAAGATCATGCTTTTTAGATTTGCTTACTTGTGTTTTCGTGTTAGCGTTTTGCCTGCAGGTTCTTATGTGCTGCACTATGTGTGGGTCCCATTCCTCTTGAGGGTCAGAAGAGGACTTTAGATTCCTTGTGGGTGGTGGGAATCAAACCTGGGTCCTCTGGAAGGGTAGCCAGTGCTTTTAATTGTTGAGTCATTTTTTTTTTACAGACCCAGAATAAATATTTCTAGAGAAAAATCAGGCAGTGCTGGCACATGCCTTTAATCCCAGCACCAGGGAGGCAGAGGCAGTTAGATATCTGTGAGTTCGAGGCCAGCCTGGTCTACAAGAGCTAGTTCCAGGTCAGACTCCAAAGCTACAGAGAAACCCTGTCTCAAAAAAGAAAAAACAAACAAACAAAAATCTAGAAAAAAATCAAGCCAAAACAGGTGTGTGTGTGAATGTGTGTGACTGAGGATTAACTGTCTGTTTAGTATGTGTAAGGCCCTATGTTCAGTCTCTAGTGCCTGAATAGTTAGGAGTTAGAAATGTATAAGATTTTTCAATAATATAATATAGAAAATATCACCAATTACTTCACAATACTACTTTCAAGGTGAAAGTATATATCCAGCCGAACAGTTCATAATGCTCAGTGGAAGTCTTCTTTTAAAGATATGCAAGCAGTCAGGCCTGCCAGCCTGGACTATGTAGTATGTCTGAGGTTAGCCTGGGCTATAGAGAAACCTTGTCTCAAAACGACCAAACAATCAACCCAACAGAAGACACCCAAGATCCACAACGTTTACATTCCGTTCCTCACGGGCAACTCTCACATTGAGAGGAAACAACACAAATGTGTCACCGCTATACGGCTCTGCAGAGAGACCCTGACTCAAAAAAAAAAAAAAAATACGGATGCGGTGACACACGTCTGTAATTCCAGCACCGACAGCTGAACTTCAACGGAAACTCCATCACGTAACTCCTCGACATTGCTCCTCTACATACGTTACATCACTCCTGTACATACATGACCTAAGAGAGCCCCTACTTTAACTGGAGGACATCCAACAGCCCCTGGAAAGTCTGGTTCCTCTCCTCAAGTGCACAGTTACTCCTGTAAAAGGCCACTGGGGAAAGACAGGAGAAAGGCTGAGGGTAAAACTCTTAGGACCTCAGAGTTCTCAATCTTTCTAATGATCTGACCCTTTAATATAGTTCCTTTCATTGCTGCTTCATAACTTTAATTTTGTGCTGCTATGAATCATAACGTAAAAATCTGATATGCAGGATATCCAATATGCACCCCCCCACAAAGGGGTCTCAGTCCACAGATGGAAAACCACTGTCTTAGGTTTTGTTTTGCTTTGTTTTCCCTTGGGAGACCTGGCCATCTTTTCATTCGGGGGGGGGTCTAGATTTGCAAACTGGCTTGTCTGGAAGTTGGTTTATAGGCTGAGATTTCCCTCTCCTCACGATTTGATGTAGCTTTTTCTTCCATTTGTTTGAGAATTTATTTGCTTATACAGATTAAACTGTTGGGTCCACAGGGGTTGTGCAAAGATGGGGACAGACTAATAAACCAGAAGCAAACTTTATTCCAGGAAAAAATAAAAAAAATAAATCTCTATGGGACACAAAAGGCTTATCAGCTAGCTGAGACCACAGCCAGAGTTTGGGCTTGTACGGCTGTGGCAAAGGACAGTTTTTGAACCCCCCATTTTTATATTAAGAAGCAACAAGCGCTGGGCGGTGGTGGTGCACGTCTTTAATCCCAGCTCTTGGGAGGCAGAGGCAGGTGGATCTCTGTGAGTTTGAGACCAGCCTGGTCTACAAGAGCTAGTTCCAGAACAGGCTCCAAAACCACAGAGAAAGCCTGTCTCGAAAAACCAAAAAGAAAAAAGAAAAAAAAGAAATTTTTACAATCTTGAGGTGAAACTGAGACACAAATTGCCCTTCTTTGCAATTTCCATTAACTGAGTTCTTCAGTTAAACTAGTGTTTGTATTTAGTCCATTGTTTTAGCCTAGTGTCCCCTGACAGTGTTTACCAAGGCTCTGTACCTCCCCTGACACTGCCAATTTTACATGGCAGGGAAGGGTATGGGAAAAGGCACAACCAAAAAGTCAAAAGTCACGTACATCTCAACATTTAAAAGTTAACTCAGCTCACATCAATTGCTAGTCATGAGTGGCTGGGGGTGGGGGGGTATCTAAAATCTGATCCTCAGTTTGCAGAGCGACCCTAAGTTCGCAGAGTGCTGCTTCAGCCTCACAAATAGAGCTATGGGTTGTAAAGCGGAGTAACCCACTTTAATAGTTAATCCTTGAGCTCTGAGAAAGCTGCTGACAGCCTGCTCTTATTCTCCTAGGCTTACAACTTTATTTATTTCTACTTATTTTTGGAATCTACATTTTTGTATTTTTATTCTTGGATTCTTCAAAACAAAAAATGCAGTAGACTTCTTACCTATTTCACACTTAGAAGCACCATGACCGATTAGCCAGTACCAAATGTCCTTAGGAGGGTGGGTGGTGTTCGTGCACATCTTTAATCCAGCACTTGGGAGGCAGAGGCAGGTGGATCTCTATGAGTTTGAGGCCAGCCTGGTCTACAGAGTGAGCTCCAGGACAGCCAGGGCTACACAGAGAAACCCTGTCTCGAATAGAAAGAAAAATAAAAGGTCATAGGAGTCATGCCACTATAAAAAATCGCTTTTCCTGTTCTGACCACCATGAGTCAGGCCATTATGGATATAAACCTATGCTGCCATTATGAAAACTACAACCGTCTTGCCTTTGGCAATTCAGGGCTGCCACCTGGCTCCTACTACCTTGGGCCCAATTAAATCCCATTGCACTCAATTCATCCAACTGAGCAGCAGCGTCTCCAACTCTAAGGGCTCTTCAAATATGAAGGTGCCCTTCTAACCATTTTGTATCTAACATTTATTTATTATGTATACAGCGTTCTGCCTGCATGTCTGCCTGCAGGCCAGCGGGGGCACCAGATCTCATTACAGATGGTTGAGAGCCACCATGTGGTTGCTAGGAATTGAACTCAGGACCTCTGGAAAAGCAGTCAGTGCTCTTAACCTCTGAGCCATCTCTCCAGCTCCATTTTGTATCTTATAGGATGAGTGAAGGGTGTGTCTTCTGGACTTTCCCACTGTGGAGGAATAGGTTTTACACAGCGTACCCATTCCAGCAATTTCCCCAAGCCTTAAAAATCCCTTCATCAGCTCTAAACCTCGGGACACCAGGCATCTCCAGTTGCTTTTCAGTAGGCCATCTTTTGACAAATGCTTTAATCAACCAGCCAAAACCTTTTAAAACCAGTTTTTAAAAAAGACTTATTATGTATACAGTGTCCTGACTGCATATATACCTGCAGGCCAAAAGAGGGCACCAGATCTCATTACAGATGGCTGTGAGCCACCATGTGGTTGCTGGGAATTGAAGTCAGGACCTTTGGAAGATCAGCCAGTGTTCTTAACTGCTAGGCCATCTCTCCAGCCTTTAACACCATTTTTAACTGTGGAAACTTCCACTTTAAACCTAGAATCTCCATTTAGTGGGCCCATATCAATAAACTCAGCCTGATCCAGTTTTATGTTCCTTTCCCATTATCCCACACCCTTAAAGTCTATTCCCACACGTTTTCTCTAGACTTCGGCTTGAATGAATTAGAAAACTCATTAAGTTTCTTAGTGCGTAGCACTCCTCCTCACAGACTACGCTTTCTACCTCCCCTCTAGGAGCCTGCTTAGCCTTAAGTCTGGTTATAGGTCTAGAGGCAACTATTGGTGGGTCCTCATGGACATCAGCATTGTCTTCTCTGACATCTCAATGAAGTATTAATTTCCTCAGGCAAAGGCTGGGAGGGCAATACTTCAGAAGTTGGGCATGTATCCTCTGCAGAGGGTGGTCACTTCTTCCGTAGGTGAGCTAGAATCTGGAAATTCCGTCTCCAGCCTCAGTAGAATCATCCACAGGTCTGTATCCTATTACAGCATCCCATTCCTTACTAATCAGTGCACTCACTTTAACCGCTGACACCCTCCGAGGCTGTAACTTGAAATTTTGTTTTAGTTCGGCCAATCTTATTGAGGGTTTTGGTTTGATTGTGGCTTCTGTAGAGATTCTCTTTCAGGGCACATTTAGAAGCCTTTAGATTGTTTATGTGTATCTGGAGCCTGGTCAATGTTATCAGAGCTCATTGTTGTCCTGTCTCCATCTCCTGAGATGCTAGAAGAGATCAGTCAGCATCATTCTTTTCCTAAATTGTCAAAAGTGCTATGCATGCAGCCACCCAATTCCTTGCTTCTCACAAAGGGTGAATCAGGATAATCAAACGCATTTGCCTCAGGAAGTTTGTTTTTCTAGGAGAGGCTTCAATAACTGCACAGGTGTTGGCCTCCTGGAAGCTTGCCAGTACCAGACTGACAGAACAAAGACCCTGCCTCAACAAGGTAGAACTTCCAAACACTGTCCCCTGACCTCCATGTGAACATGTACACACATTCTTTCTTCTACATCACTAATGGAACCAGAGGCAGCAAAGTAACTGAACAGGGGCTAATCTCTATTGTCACCTTGATAGGACTGGAATCACACCTGAATGTTATCCATGAAGCAGTTTCCTGAGGTGACCTGGAGGGAAGATCCATCATGAATGTGGATAGCATTATCCTATGGACGTTGTTGAAAATGGATTTATGGGGCTGGAGAGATGGCTCAGCGGTTAAGAGCAGTGACTGTGCTTCCAGAGGATCCGGGTTCAATTCCCAACACCCACATGGCAGCTCACAACTGTCTGAAAATGCAGTTCCATGAGATCTGACACCTTCACACCAATGCACATAAAATAAAAGTTAAATAAATTATAAAATAATATAGCCATGACAAAGTAAGGAGGGACTAGAGACAGCTAAATGGTTAAGGGCACTCGCTGCTTAAAAAAAGAAAGATACAACTTCTGTCTTCACTGCACTTAGGAAGTTAACGCTGTAACAAGCATAGCCTATCCAACATGTGCTCACATTTAAAAAAAAAAAAAAGAAAATGGATTTATAAGGATAGAGGATAAAGCCAGCTGTTGCTACAATTCCTTCCCTAGGAATTGCAAGCATCTATCCCTCCTAAGTTCCAGACCACAAACTGTGGTACCATTTCACCAAAGTTCACTCTGGAGACCAATGAGTTTGGTTTGGTTATAGAGCATAGGTGAGAAGTTACTTAACTGGAGCTGGGGCCAAATGCCACACCAGGAGTCTTTATGCAGCAGAGATGACTTTCCTATAGATCCATAGATCTATAGTAGTCTCACCCCAAGGCCACCTGTAGTTAAGGCACAGTTGCAAAGGTTGTTGGGAGCTGTTGGATACTCCAGTGACTCTTCCCAGCCCTCGAGATGCCGAGCTGGGCCAATCTTCTCCAAGTGAGCACAGTGTAATGCTACAAGATGGTGGTGGTCCTGAAGTCGATACTCCTATATGCCACTAAGCACCAACATTCACTTTGATTTTTATTTTTGAGACAGGGTTTGTGTAGTCATGGCTATCCTGGAACCCACAAACTCAGAAATCCACCTGCCTCTGCCCTGAGTACTGGGATTAAAGGCCTGAGCCACCATCTCCTAGATCACCTTACGCTCCTACCACCTCTCTCTTCCTTATCATAAGATTTGCCTCAATGGCAGTTAAGAATGTGGTGAAAGGTTAGCACTTTAGGAATGCAGCTGAAGTTTTTAATGGAATACTTAGAATACTATTTTATGTATGAGTATATTGCCTGCATATATGCCTATACACCATAGGTACTCAATGCCTGTGGAGGTCATGAGAGCAACAGATCTCTAAGGCTGGGGTACATGTAAATCAAATAGGTGCTGGGATCCTCTGCAAGAGCAGCAAGTGCTCTTAACCTCCGAGTCTCCAACTTTTAGACTAATCTTTATTGCTCTGGATTCTACCTAAATACACTGAAGAGAAGGAACTAAATCAGAATGTCTACCAAGAGCAATAATGTAACTGGTCTTTGGGTGATAATGCTGTGTAACTACCACCCTGGTGTGAGGTTGACAGTGGGGGAGGGATATGGCAGACTTAAAAGGGTCCATGGGAACTCTATGCCCAGTTATGAAAGAGTCTGACAACTCAGTATATCCAAGCACTTTATTAAGTCAGGTAGGGAATCTTCACATTGTTACACACCAGCTGTATACATTTATAAGGGTGTCTACAAAAACAAGCGGAGCGTAGGTTGGCAAGCCCACACTTCAAAAACTAACACAGTAAAGGTCATGCAAATCCTAAAGCAGTGAATCATGACAAAAGCTCACTCTATTCTTATCAAAATCTACTGTTTTAACCAGAAATAACCTGATGAGTAACAGGCTATTACTCATCAGATAACATTTACCCAAGATTATACCTCTCACCAACTTACTGCTTTGGTTAGAAACAACCCTTATCATGGTAAATGCTATTTTTATTAAAGAGACTATGGCAAAACCTTCTTGTGCCTTGAAATCCCATTATGGTTACATATGATGATTCTCAAATATCAGTACAAGAGAAACACTGTGAAGATTAAAGGAGATTGGTGAGGCTGTATAAAACCTGAGATGTAATTTGGGTGAGTGGCGCCAAGAACCTTGAGACCCTAGTGACTCAAAGCGGCAGCTTTGCAAAGCTGATCAGATGCAGATGGCTAACTAGTCCTTGTCAATGTGACTTGTTCTCGTCAGCATAATTTAGTCACCATAGTGATAGGCAGGCACATCAAGACTTTTGCAAGCTTTGTTTCCCAACACCCTTTATTTCCTACTCCCTACCTTCCAAAATTCCCTTACTTTAAACCAGAAGTGGACTCAAATCTGCTTCAACAATGTTTAGGAATTAATATGCAAATAAAGGGAGATAGTTACATCCATTTATCACCAGCAGACATTACAAATGTATGCTTCTATTCCATAAAACAGAAAACCTTGAGAAACCAGAGATAACAAATCACCTACATTAAATTGAATCTTGAAGTAGTGAATTTTATTGTATAGCAGTTGAATTTCCCCACCAAATGCTTAATGACCACAAATGTTTCTGCAACTAAAACTAAGGAGTTACAGGTTGAGAATTCATGTTAGATACTAACGATCTTCAAGCTTTGAAGATGTCATTGCATGAAGAAAATTATGGGAAACACTGTTCCCGATAATTACATACACCCTTAGTGTAACATATGGAGATCACTGTCTCCGATATAGACACTGTGGTAGGCAAAAACTACCTTGTTCTTTATACATTATGGAAGACACTGCTCCCGATAATGTGAGATAAGTTTGTGACAAAGGTACTGGAAATTTTGCAAAATTGAATTTGAGTTACATCTTGAATAAACTGAGCTGTAAAATTTTGCAGATGCAAGTCCTTTAAATGGCATTTATCTTTTAACTTGGCCACAACTCACTGTACGTAGGAGAACTATCTTTTTCTGAACAATAAAAGTCTAACTGGATTATGATGAATCCCTTGTTACTTTCAATTCTCTTCTAGGTCTTAACCTGTTAGCTTGTGACTTTCTCCTAAACCCTCAAGTGCTGACCGTTAAGTGCAAAACTTCCAGTATCTGTTGGGTCTTATTAGCAGATGCTGCTTTATTAAAAGAAAACGACAGTATAACTGTCATAATTATGGAAGGCACTGCTTCCGATAATTATCTTCTATAAAAAAAAAACACTATTTATAGTGAACTCTGTCACTGATAAATAAATAAATATCTCAGTGCCAAAATGATAGAGTTTCCCCCAAAGACTAACACTTTGGCCAAAATTTGGCAGTGTGTTCTTTAAAGTCTGACAAACTGAGTCTAAAACTTGTTCTTTTTTTAGAAAATGTTGAGAAAAACAAAGAACTAAGACTACTGGGCAGATGTCAGTGGAGAGAAAACATGACATCTTTGGCTCCTGGTTTCCCCATCACAAATAAGGTTAACCAGTAAGGTCTATTCCTGCAGTAAGCAGACAAACTTCCTTTCATCAGCAGGACCTATGTCAACCTTGCTGGCAGAAACAGTCCTACCTCTTCTGAAAGTAGCTGTCTAGTTTAGGGAACAGAAACCAGCTAATCCTAAGAGCACATAGCTTATCTGGAGAATCCTAATAAGGATCAGATGAAGGCGGGGAACAAACACACCCAGCTACCACACTGACCCTCAACATACATCGTCCTCCCACCTCCAAAGATACTAGCCAATACCCTCAGGACTGAAGAAAGCAATGTTCTTACAACTGGTTCCCATTTTCATGGCCATGATGCAAACTGGAAGTTATTACAAAGGACTCAAAATTCTAAAGATAATCTGAGGCGATATCACGAACATCAAGTGTTATCCACTGTAGTAACTTCAAGTGTAGGTCCAACCCTGCACTAAAAGCTGCTGCCTAAAGATATTTAGTATCAAGATGATTGGGTAGAACTGTAACATTAGATTTGAGCTCTAATGAAAATTTAGCACAACCAGTATATGTCTAGAAACAGACTACCCCGTTCTTATCATGTTACATTTAAAACTCATTGTCAATATCCCAAATGTCACCAGAGAGGGCATTTGCAGCTCCCTGAATAGTCCAAGTAGCTAGGGCCAACTGGCTTCTGAAGAGCGTTTCATTAAAAGCACTAATATTTCTCTGACGAAGCTTCAGGTTCTCCACTAAGGCTGAGAGCGTGTGAGAGCCAGAGCCCCAGAAGATGTGTCGGAAGGGAGACTCTCTGGGGGATACGTAGGGCGACAGGAAGTGATATTCCACCTAGAAAAGAGACAAACAGCTTACAGAGCTGTGACTTGTGACTCATTCTCCTTTCAAATGCTACATCACTGCCTTCTAAGTCCGAGGCCAATCTTTTTTGATATTTATTGAGCTCTGCATTTTTCTCTGCTCCCCTCTCCTCCCTTCAATCCTCCCAAGGTTCCCACCAAGACCAATTTTGAATGGAAATTTTTAAAAAAGATTTTTATTTAATTATTATACATACAGTGTTCAGCCTGCATGTACTCCTGCACACCAGAAGAGGGCACCAGATCTCATTACAGATGGTTGTGAGCCACCATGTGGTTGCTGGGAATTGAACTCAGGACCTCTGGAAGAGCAGCAAGTGCTCTTAACCTCTGAGCCATCTCCCCAGCCCCGGAGATTTTTTTTTAAATTCAAAAATTTAACGTAGCCAGGCACTATCCACCTGCCTTGGGAGGCAGAGGAAGGTGGCCCTCAGGACTGTGTGGTCTAGAGTAAGTTCCAGTGTGACCCTACGTGCTGTATGCCTGAGCATGCGTGCCACACGGCGGGGTCAGTTCCCAGGATCTAGCTTAGGTAACCAAGTTTGCACAGTATTCGCTCTTACCTGCTGAGCTGTCCTTTGCTTTTGGTGAGGTTGTTTGAGACAATGTCTCACATTATAGTTATGCTTGATCTGGAATTTACTATCTACGCCTCTAACTCAGATCTACTTGCCTCGGTGCTAAGACTGTAACAGTACACCACTATGCCCAGCCTAACTCTTAATTCACATAAGTTTTATAACACATCCATTCTCTGAAATTGACTAGGATAATTAGTAAGGCTCTGCTCATGGCCAGCACTCTTCAAGATTTCTTCTGAAAAATTGCTAGTGTTGGACTGGAGAGATGGCTCAGTGGTTAGAGGGTTAAGAGCACTTGCTGCTCTTGCAGGCCCTCAGTCCACATAGCAGCTTCAAACTCTCTAACTCCAGTTCCATGGTTATCAGCAACATCTAGCCAGGCACATGCAGGTATACATATATGTACAAGTAAGCAAAACATTCACATAAAACTCATTACCACTGAGCTTTGCTGCTCCTAAATGTTTCTGAAGCATAAAAATACAAGATAAATGTCTCTTGTATTTCTAGGTTTGATTTTGGTCATCTTATAATTTAAAATTTGTGTTCAATTCTAAAGCAAATAAGGATTCTACGCCCATAGTGCTCCCCACTTTTAGAGCACTGCTAACTAAAACTACCTAATTTAGTTCCTTCTTTCCTAAGAGCACACTTACTTTCATAAGACGGTCATTGATCTCCCTCATGAAAAATCTGTTTGTTTTCTCAGCATTATGGAAATCAGTTGTTAGTCTAGATGTAGCACGGAAGAAGTCTCCACGAGCAGAATACAGCCACTGTAAACTCAGACCCATCGCCTGTCAAAGACAATTGAAATTGTTCATTAGATGTTCTACTTCTTTAAAGGCAGGAGTCACATATTCAATAGCCAGCTCTCACTACAGTTGCCCTGGCGGGCCTACAGCTTCAGGCAATCTTCCTACCTGAGCTTCCTGAGTACTAGAATGAGCCATCTCACCCACTGTAGAAATTGTATTTCTAAAGATGTTACTGTATGTTTATCTTTTCAATTTAGACTTAACAATTATTATAAAAGAGACATGTAAATTTAAGATCCCAAACACTACACTTCAGCACCTTGAATCAGAGGCCCTATAAACTACAGTAATAAATTAATCTTTGAGCCAGACAAGCTAATTCAATTATCTATGGGGGGGGCGGTGTTGAGACAGGGTTTCTCTGTGTAGCTTTGGAGCCTGTCCTGGAACTTGCTCTGTAGACCAGGCTGGCCTCAAACTCAGAGATCCGCCTGTCTCTGCCTCCCAAGTGCTGGGATTAAAAGTGCGCACCACCAATGCCCGGTTTTAATTATCTATTCCTAACCTCATAAAGAAACTAATAAGAAATTCAAAATAACTAAGAAAAAAGTTTCCAATTTCATTTCCCTATGAGGGGAACTTCTAACACTTTGATATACACTTGAAAGTCTTTTTTCTACTTGGTAAATTCCATTTTCTGAACAGTTTATTTCAAGAAAGCCATCATAAGATTCAGTCTTTTTTTTTTTTTTTCCGAGACAGGGTTTCTCTGTGGCTTTGGAGCCTGTCCTGGATCTAGCTCTGTAGACCAGGCTGGTCTCGAACTCAAGAGATCCGCCTGCCTCTGCCTCCCAAGTGCTGGGATTAAAGGCGTGTGCCACCACCGCCCGGCGATTCAGTCAGTATTTTGAAGGGGTTTGACTCCTAGTCCTGGCAGAGGCAGAAGCAGGCAGACCCTGAGGCCAGTCTAGTCAACAGTGAGTACCAGGCCAGCCAAAAGCTTTACAAAGAGACAATGTCTGTAAACCAAAGTTTATCTAGCCAAGTACTATAATGGAATTGACTGTTATGGAGTAATCTTTTGTACCCCGTGAAGATGTGCTGCCATGATTTGTTGAATAAAAAGCTGAATGGGGGCTGGAGGGATGACTCAGAGGTTAAGAGCGCTGACTGCTGTTCCGGCAGACCTGGGTTCCATTCCCGGCACCCACAGGGCGGCTCAGCGTAGTCTGAAAAGCCAGTTCCACCCCACATGAAAGTTCTACACATATGGGGCCAAACACCCATACTAATAGAAAAAAGTGAATGGCCAATAGCTAAGCAGGACTTCTGAGCAGAGAGAGAAGTTAGAGAAGATGAAGCTAGGCGTACCATGAGGCGTGCACTAAACTGGATATAAGGTAAAGCAGGCTGCCTTTAGTCCCAGCACTCAGGAGGCAGAAGCAGGTGGACTAAGGCCAGCCTGGTCTACAGAGGGAGTTCCAGGACTGGCTCTGTAGCTACTGAGAAATTCTGTCTCAAACCTCCCCCACAGCAAAGTCACATGGCAGAATATAGATTAATAGAAGCAAATTAAAGTTTTAAGAGTTAGCTGGGGACAAGCCTAAGCTAAAGGCTAAGATTTCATAATAAAAAGTTTCCATGTCGCTGGGCCATGGTGGCACACGCCTTTAATCCGAGTACTTGAGAGGCAGAGACAGGCGGATCTCTGTGAGCTTGAGGCCAGCCTAGTCTACAAGAACTAGTTCCAGGACAGGCTCCAAAGCCAGAGAAACCCTGTCTCAAAAAAGAAAAAACAAACACCCCCCCCCCAAAAAAAAAGAGAAAAAGAAAAAAGTCTCCATGTTATTTTTGTGGGCTGGCGGTCCTGAGGAGGCGCTACAATAATCTATGCTAGAAGAAAAGCAAAAAGCTGCTGGACTTGGGGTACACAGCTGTTTTTCCAAGACCTGAAGGTTGAGGCAGAGGATTATCCCAAGTTCAAGGCCAGCTGAGCTACAGCAAGATTCTCTGCTTCAGAAAACTGCACGCACGCACACTCAAATGAGTTACCAGAAGCTGGAGAAATAGCAAGAGGGGATAAAGGTACTAAAATAGATTAAAATATAAGCCAGTTAAAAAATAGTAGCTTACCTTGATATCTGCTTTGAACTGATTCAGATCCTTCACAAATGACAGTATTTTGTTGTTATACATATCATAGTCCAGATTCAGTTCAATCTCATGGGTAAGTTTAATAATGAACTGACCGGCCACTTCCGCTGCTGCACGAACCATTTTGTTCAGTTGAGGAATTTTTGTGATCAATTTTTCATAAGTATCCAAAGAAGTGCCCAAGTAAGGATAGTCCTCATCCTAGAAGAGGAAGAAAGGTCTTTGTACTGGTGACGGCTGAGAGTGGAGGCCTTACCTTCTAGGTTTACCATCATCAGTAAGAGCATGGAGACTCATGTTCTATTCCCAGAACCCAATGGTAACAAGAACTCAGTTGTCCTGACCCCATATACACCAGGCCAAACATGTGACAAACAAAATAATTGTGTTTCTTAAAAGAGTAAAAGAAACCCCAGTCATGTCAATCTCCAGATCAGGTGTTTCATCAGTCCTTAGACTTTCTAAAATGATTCAAGTCCACTTGGGTTCTGGCCTCCAATGATAGCTAATAATACTGTTTTTTCTGCTTGGTTGGCCTTCAGTGCCTTCTCACTGGCTCTTACGAAGACAATTCAACACTGTCTTATATTTACCTTATACTTGTTTGGCTGTTGCTAAGAAAACATTTCTCAACACCTAGAATACTTTCAGTAGGTATCTAAAATAATTACAAGGTTGAATAACATTAATCTTAAACAATGAGAAGTTTGGTTTCAGTTATTACAAGATCTAATGAAAATGCTGCTGAGTTCTTCAGTCTTACCTCACAAAACCAGAAAGAAACTGCTGGAATTCCAGAATATGCAAGAAAAGGGAAAGCAGCATTGTCAAGGGAAAATTTCTCACTGCAAGGAGAACAAGAGCGATCTTTAGTATTCTGAAATGGTGACCTACCAGGCAACACCCACTTCCCTGATAACCAAGTCCCTGTAGGTGGAGCTTGGTTCAGGGTAGGGTAGGCTGAGAGTTCCATCTACTTCTCTCAACTTACACTTTGCTGATCCAATTGGTGTCTCGATACAGAGATCTCCCATCAATTGGATGCTTTACCTGTAAAATGAGAAATAGTCCATTAAAACTTATTTTCTGCACATTTCTTTCCTCCACAAATACTTAAAATCTGTTCTTCTACCGGGTTACATTATCAGTCCCTTAGGGAGGGTAGATTCTCTCCTGAACACCTGACTTACTGCTTTCTTTCTTGTGAGTCCTTAACTACATCTTATAGGCTGCATAAACTACTTTTTAAACCCTCTCTAACCTACATAAACACGCCTGTCTTCTTCCTGCTCACTTCTCTGTAGCACATGTTAGACTGCCAGACTAACCAGCGTACATAACTGTCTTGCTTGAGAGCCTATACCGACCCACACATCCCGTAGGAAGCCAGTCTCTTATCTAGTTGCTTCCCTCCATCTTTAATCACTCCAACATTCTCTTCAATGGCCCTGGAGAGATCCACTACTCTGCAAACGTTCTCTGCAATGTATCCTTTCCTCAATCAAAACTGGCATGACTGCCTTTCCCCAGTAGGTGCTGTCTCTGGTACTCAAGTACTTCTAAACCTTCCTTAGAATTCTGACTTACAACCTCTTGTGAGTGCCTGCAACAGTTGAGGCCTGAAGGCAATAATCCTAAAGATGCATTCAGAGAATCTTTCATATACTCCATCTCTATTCAGTAGACTGAGGATCAATAAGCCTAATACTGCCTTAGAATTTACTTTCAATTCCTATCACTGGCTATTGATCATGTTTTTGGTTTCTTTTTGTTTAATTAATAAAAAAAAAGTTGCAAATTTTCTAACTAGGTATACTCACGTCCTGCATTGTCTTCCCAATAAGTGTATATAATAGAGGGCTGGCAGAAACCTTGAAGTTGCTAGTGCCTATAAAGAAATTATTTTAATATTTTCTCTTTCTACACAAGCAATTTTCAGCTAATTCTAAGACAGGACCCATAAAATAACTATTAGTCAAGTGGAAATTTAGGTTAGGAGCCAGTGTAGTAGCATATATCAAGCCCAGCACACTCAGGATGCAGAGGCAAGAGGATCTGAGGCCAGCCTGGTCTACAGAGTGAGTTCCAGGACAGCCAGGGGTACACAGAGAAATCCTGTCTCAAAAACAAAACAAACTTAAGAGTCAAGTAAAGTTAAGAGATTTTTCTGTTTGGCAGCACTGGGGATTGACCCCAGTGCTTTATGCTCTACTACGAAGTCATGTCTCAAGATAGTCTCAATATGTAATTTTTTTGTTTTTGAGACAGGGTTTCTCTGTAGTTTGAGCTGCTGGAACTTACCCTGTAGACCCAGTTGGCCTCAAACTCAAAGATCCACCTGCCTCTGCCTCCTGAGTGCTGGAATTAAAGGCATGCACCATCATGCCTGACTTACATCTGTATTTTAAATAGTCTTAATCTGAACACTTTTATTGAATCCCCATCCAATTTCTGAGACAGTATGGCCTAAGAGATAGTTCACTGGATAAAGTATTTGTGGCCAAGCCTGAAAACCTGAGTCCAATCTCATAGACCCACATGGTGGAAAGGAGAGAACAAATGTCAATTGTCTTAGATGTCCACATACACATACAAATACAAAATGAACCCACACTCTCTCCGAAATTAAAGACAAAAACCCAGGTGTGGTGGTACAAGCCTTTAATTCCAGCACTCAGTAGGCAGAGGCAGGTGGAGCTCTGAGTTCGAGCCCGGCCTGGTCGACAGAGTGAGTTCCAAGACAAACACAACTACACAGAGAAACTCTGTCTCATGTCTGCTGTTCCCTGTTCCCTAAGCAATTTACCCAATTAAAAACTAGGAACGAATACTTACCAAGGACAACTTTATCCAGATTAATATAAGTGAAAGCCTTTAAATGCAGAGATGAAAGGTATCCCTAGAAGAGAAGTGACAATATTAATATACTCATACCTATTATATATACATTAATAAGCACTAACCTATCACAGATAGGTAGCTACTGTTAAGGATCTACTACTTTTATATCTGGATTCCACTGAGACTTACTATACTGGGACCTAGGAGCACTTGTAGAACAGCTTAAGCTTACTCTGGACACGACTATGGAATACCTCTAGCCACTCGGTGGCACCAACAGCTCCGAAGTCCCCTGCACTCCAGCTGGCGAAGATAATGCTTCTGCTGGGTTTAAACCCACCTGGAAGTGGACAAAAACTTAGGTTCACCTTGGGAGTGGTTACAGGCAGGTGGGTAACTAAAGATAAATTCAAGATTTAAAAACCTGACAAAAATCTTAAAACATAATCTTTGTAGGATAACAACTTTATACCATTTTGAGTACATGGCACGGCACAAATTATTAGTGGCTACTCCCTTACGACTTTGTCTTTAGTCCCTTAACCTCTGAAAAGTTTGAGTTGCAGGGTTGAGTCACCTTTTTTTTTTTTAAAGATTTATTTATCTATTATGTATACAACATTCTGCCTCCTTGTATGCCCGCACGCAAGAGGAGGGCGCCAGATCTCATTACAGATGGTTGTAAGCCACCATGTAGTTGCTGGGAATTGAACTCAGGACCTCTGGGAGAGCAGCCAGTGCTCTTAACCACTGAGCCATATCTCCAGCCCTTGCAGGGTTGAGTTATGATGTGTATACATTTATCTCCTCTTTGAGGACAATCTGCTTAGAAGCAAATCACTTAAAATATGAATTATTTACCTTATTTTGAGACTATCTACCTTGCTCAGGCTCACTTTAAATTCACAATCAACCCCTGCTTTAGGCTCCCCATTAGCTGGGACTACAATGTCACCACACCAAGATTATATCTGTAAGTTTCAAAAAGTGACAACTCCTTAGGCAGTCCATGTTCCACAGTCTACCAACTACCCTATTAACATAGTCTCTATAAAAGCGCCACTTTAGACCTCAATTAAGAATGTAAGATACTTGCTTGTAAGCCTGTGTAGCAAGGTACAAGAGAATTCACAAGTGGAATTATGAATGTTAACCTTAGCACATTATATAAAGGTATGGGTTATTTTCAGGTAAATGCTTTATGAGCCATATTAGATTTAGTTTATTTTTCTGTACATGTTGGACTAAGAACTATGGCTTATACTAAATACTAATATAAATACTAAATATAGCTTATACTAAATACTAAGTATCAAGGCTTATACTAAATACTTTTTCAATTTCAAAGAACTAGATGATTGCTAGTTCAATGAAGATACTTCCTGAAGAAGTATTTAAAATGACGAGTCAGTGAGAATGTAAGATGTCTACAGCCATATGTACCACCCTAAACATAATGCAAACCTGAACATGTCTGGATCACAGGTTAAATTCAGTGATTAAATGCAGAATGTAACTGCTAGGATGGCATGGAACTCACATTCTTATTTATTTATTTATTGGTTTTGGACAGGGTTTCTCTGTCTTTGGAGCCTATCCTGGAACTAGCTCTTGTAGACCAGACTAGGCTGGCCTTGAACTCAGAGATCCTCCTGCCTCTGCCTCCCAAGTGCTGGCATTAAAGGTGTGCACCACCACTGCCCAGGGGAGCTCACAATATTTTAAGGTCAAAACTTTTCTACTGTACCTCTTGAAACCATATCTGAGAATGCTTGGGCAAGTTTCAACAGAAGACCTGTTCCCACACTGGACTTTGCAGCACCAGGGCCCCAGGCATCTCTCTGGGCGCCTACTACAATGTAACGGTCTAAAAAGACAGAAAAAGGAAACAATTATACTGTTTTTATTCTGAGACAAGGCCTCACCAGGTAGCACAGACTGGCATCCAATTTTAATGATTCTCCCACCCCAGCATTCTAGCACTGGGATTATAGGTGTACTACCATGTCCAGCTTTTTTTTTTTTTTTTTGGTGTGTGGTTTTTGTTTAATTTCAAACTGGTTCTATTAATGAAATCTAAAATAAACATGTTAAGTGCGAAGGATAAAAGCCTAATGTCACATGATTTAGGATTCCAGGGATTAAAATTTACAGGACAATTACTACTACTATACATGATATAGAATATGTACATGATCCCTTAAGAAAACTACTCTTCTGAAAAAAAGGAAAACATTGCTTACTTATGAAGCAGAGCTCCTATCCATTAATGGTTAGTTTTAAAAGAAGATATCACAAGGCTTTGTTATCTTCCAATGCTTTTAATTCTAATTCTAAATAATTAGCTCTAGTGAGGAAGACAGCACAGTAGAAAACTGTTTGCTGCCAAGCCTAAATTCAGTCCCTGTGAGCTCAATCCCCAGGACCTACATAGACACGACTCCTACAATCTGTCCACTGACGTCCACGTGGTGTGGGCACTCATACATCCACACACATTAGAGGAAGATACCTGATGCTGAACTCTGGCCCCCTGCATATGCATACATGGTCATACAGGTGTTTAAGTACACAAACACATATACGCAAAATTCCCTTTAGGGCAAACAAGAGTTAGTATTTCATAAAAGCAAGTCAAGCTTTTTTTTTTTTTTTTTGGCCTCCGTCCTTCACTAGGCACCTAGAGAAAGCAAAACACTAAGATCAAGGCAGGGTCTGTACCTGGTTCCTCAAAACCTTTAATAACTCCAAAGATGTTAAGTATTCTTATTTCTTTCAGTATGTTGTTTACACTGAGTTTCACAGTTTTATCCTGTGACAATTTCAGCTTACACGAAGAATCTATGCTCCAACTAGTAGGACAGTTTCCTTCCATGTTTCTAGAAATAGGAAAAAGGTATTAGCATTCTGAGCCAGTAATTCTGACTTACAAATCTGTAATCTGTCCAGAAAGGTTCTACATTAAAGGACACAGCTATGGTTACTTTGAATTAAAAATAAATGCCAAGATGGATCCATAATGAAAGTCTCAGCAATCTGTTGTGTATTTTCATGTTTCCCAACCCTTCCACTAACAAAGGTATTTTGTATTCTTACAAAATACTCAGATGCTGATTTTAAGATTCTTTACCTAGCCATTGTTATTTATTACAGGTTCTCAACATGTCTGACTTACAGAAATAAGTCCCTCGGTACAATAAAGTAAGATGGTGGGGAGGACTCCAAAGGTTCAGAGACAGGTGTTGGGTAGAACAAGTTATTGAGACTCACTGAACCCAGAGGCTTCTTAGGATTGATTCTGAGCCACCTAGTGCTTCATGAAGCCCTCACATAAGCAAAATGCTCCTCACCTGTGACCACTCTATTCACTAAATATATTTTAGTTTTCTAACTAAATTGAAGAAACAAGAACAGAGGGTTGCCGGGGCGGTGGTGGCACACGCCTTTAATCCCAGCACTAGGGAGGCAGAGGCAGGCGGATCTCTGTGAGTTCAAGGCTAGCCTGGTCTACAAGAGCTAGTTCCAGGACAGGCTCCAAAGCTACAGAGAAACCCTGTCTCGAAAAACCAAAAAAGAACAGAGGGGGTAGCATGACTTGTTATACAATAAGCAAGTGTTTGAAAATGGGTTTAAGTAACAAGTCTAACAAGTCAAAATAAAGTGCAATCATTTTTGGAGAAAGGATCTTGTCAAGTCCTGGTTGGCCTGAAACTTGCTATATAAATTTGGCTGGCCTTGACCTCAGCGATCCCCTTGCTTCTGCACCCTGAGTGGTGTGATTAAAGGTGTGTACCACTACACACACCTATTTTTAGAGAGGACAACCAGAAATATTATCATAAAGCAGCTGGAAACTCACTAGAATAATTCTGTGCAGCAAATGAACATTCAGAATGGTTACACATGGATTTAGATGTCAGGTCAACAGGATCCAACATATTTTCTACAGTAACTGAGTCCCTTATCAAGATCACTTTACCAAGGAAATTGTTTTTCATCTATACACAATAACAGTTAACTATCCCCAAACTTCCAAATGTAAACTTTTTATAGCCAACTCTTTTTAGGTTTATTTAATCAACTTAGGCTATTAGCATTCTTGCATAATTAGAACCTCACCATACTGAGTTTTCAGACACACTTACTGAAACAGCTTTTCTGCAGCCTCTCTTGAGATTGTTTGAACAGGGATACTAGGCAGTCCTGATGATTGAGATGGTGGAAACTGAGTATGGTTGAAAGATGGAAAGCCAGGTGTATATGGGTCACCAGTTCCTAGATGAGCCTAGTGAACAGAGAATAATTAGTTCTATCCACTTACTCAAGTTGCCTGTAAGGCTCAGATATGGTCTGAGGCTACAGCCCAAACTACTTAGCAACCAAAAGCCTCAAAGTCTAAGGATTTTTCTAAAATGTAGCTTAAAAATATTACATCCAAAAAAATTCCATTTTAAGGAACTATTAATAACATTTTCAGTAATTATCTTCTTCCTGCTAAAAGTCTCCTGAGAGGATCTAAGAAAGCACAGCCTATGCAATGCAGGGACACCTAGAGAACACTGACTCCAGAAATAACTCACATGTCCAAACAGTGGAAGGTCTGCCTCCACAACGGGGAATTTAGCCTGGTCCATGTATATCAGGACACCAATTGCATTAAAGTTCTGGGCATTTGCAACCTAAGGAACACAGAAAAGCAGGACATGAAAGTCTGTTCATACAAAATGAAAATAACACATACTGGAATTTATGCTAAAAGGCAAGCTATTAGAGAGGAATCTTCACCAGGAAAGAGCACAACAATTAGTAATACAATGTTAAACGGTCAACTGCAAACATACATACAGAAATTATACTGACTGAGCAAGCTGTATTTCTATATTTAGGTACACACACACACACCCAAAAATTTATACAAGAGGCCATGAATAAAGAACAAGGAAAGGCATATAGGTAGGTTTGAAGGGATGAAATGGAAGGGGGAAATAATCCACAAAAATAATAAGACTAGTATATTTAAAATCCATACTTACCTTTTCTGCAAAAGTGATTTTCCCTGCTCTAACAATCACTAAAGATCCATTCACAGCATAATTTAAACCTTCAAAGTCCTTTTTAGTGCCAAAATTAGCATGGACCAGTTTACCCTAGAATAAAGACATTAGGTTTGATGAGGATCAATGTATCAATACCACTGTAATCTGACAGACAAATCATAAGATAGGAAATCGAGGGGGTGTGTGCATTAATTTCAGCACTCAGGAGGCAAATGCAAGCAGAGCTCTAAACTTGAGGCCAGCCTGGTGCACAGAGTTTCAGGGCAGTCAGAGCTACAGGAGCCCTGCTTTAAAAAACAACAAAACAAACAAAAAAGCATAAAAAAAAGAAATTGAAAACAAAAAGGGGACAGAAATTAAATCCCCAACTGACAGGTTTTTTTGTTTGTTTTGGTTTTCCCCCCTGAGACAGGGTTTCTCTGTAGCTTTGTAGCCTGTCCTGGAACTCAGTGTGTAGACCAGGCTGTCCTCGAACTCACAGAGGCCCTCCTGTCTCTGCCTCCCAAGTGCTGGGATTAAAGGCATGTGCCACACAGCCCAAACTGACAGCTTAAAGCAAAACCTAAACAGCATTATTAGAAGTAAAAATCCAACATTTCTGGCCTTATGCTTTATTCTGCCTTTACATTGCTTCAGCTATGTCTAGGGTAAAGATACCAGGATAAACAGAAACAGATAAGTAAGGCATGGAAGCATCAATTACATGTTTCCACACTAGAATCTCAAATAGTTGAAAACATACAGGAATAAATTGTGTGTTTGGAGGTCAAAGGACAACCTAAGGTATCCAAGGCAACTGAGCTCTTCAGGTTTTTCAGCTTGACAGAAGTCAGAGTCATCTGAAAGAAGAGACTGAATGAACTGGGGAAATCTTCCTTGTAGGCATGTCTGTGGACCATTTCCTTGATTTATGACTGATATGGAAAAGATTTAACAAAGGTCTTTCTCTAGTTAGGAGGGAGCAGGCTTGAATGTGTGCACATGAATAAGAGCAACGCAATGGGAACAGTCTGAGCAAGAGTTAGGACAGTGATTCTCCCTGTGGGTAGAGGCGACCATTAAAAACAGGTATTTACAGGACACTTCATAACGGTAGCAAAATTACAGCTATGAAGTAGCAATGAAAATAATTTTATGAATGGGGGATGCCACAAAATGAGGAACTGTATTAGAGGGACACAGCATCAGATTTAAGGTCTTGTAAAACAAAACCAAGACCTTGGAATTTATTCTATGGTAATGGAGGTTGTAGATTAAGAACCTCAGTTAATGTATACCAGATATCTAGTTTCCTTAGTAGAGACCAGAAAACAGTCACATGTACTTACAGTAACTTCTGCAGCCTTACTGTATGCCACATAACCCTCAGGATTCTCCAGTAGGTACACGCCACCATTTGTATTTATTATGGTCACTGAGTTTTGAGCAACACTAAAATATAATAAAAAAGTTTTAGCCATTCTTGAAGAAAAATTCAATAGCTTTAGTACACATAGTATTTGATTTGTACTGATTGGCTTAAGGAAATTGAACTCTAAATTTTAACCTTGTCTTTCATTCTGAAAGTCTGATCTACTGAACATATCTGAAAGCAGTTATAATAAGCTACTGTATTTCAACATACCTGCCTTTCACCTGAATCTTCACATAATGTTCATCTCGCCAGACTTTGCTGAGTTTAAAGTCACGGAACTGGTTTTCAATGTAATAGGCAAGATCTTCATCTTTTTGAGATCCAGCCTCCCGAGGGATGTATGGAGTCTGGCTCAGCTGCCTGTAACAAAAAGTCTTTAGTTCTGTTTTTCAGACGGGTTTCTATGTAGCTGTCCTGGAACTCAGAGATCAGCCTGCTTCTGCCTTCCAAGTGCTGAGACTAAAAGCATGCACCACCACTAGCCAACTAAAAAATGTCTGCATTAAAATATCTATTTTAAATAAACAAGGATCAAGCAAATTATTTTAAGAACATTATCCTCCATATTCAAGATAAATGACCTATGACTCAAAACTGCTGAATTAAGCCGTTATAGAGAGAAATAAAATGTACCAACGCCTTAAGGAACATATTCCTTCAAGCTTGTTTTAAAAACAAATTACCATGAAGATTCCCTTAAAAGCCTCAGCCTAACCTTTCTAGCAGACCTGGAGAAGTAAGTCAAACAGCTTGCAGTATCAATGAACACACGAAGTACTGTACTGCGCCCACACACATACAGATACAAATCAAGAACATTTTTAAAGAGGGATACAGAGATGGCTGTGGTTATAGCACTTCTTGCTCTTTTTTTTTGTTTTGTTTTTCAAGACAAGGTTTCTCTCATACTCAAGTTATGACAAAAAAAAAAAAAAAGACAAGGTTTCTCTGTAGCTTTGGTGCCTGTCCCGGAACTAGCTCAGGTAGACCAGGTTGGCCTTGAACTCAGAGATCCGCCTGCCTCAGCCTCCCAAGTGCTGGATTAAAGGTATGCGCCACCACCGCCCGGCGCACACTTCTTGCTCTTACATATAAGACCCAGCCTCAATTCTAGTACACACATGGTGGCTCAAAACCTTCCATAAGGTCTCTGTAGACCCTAAGCATGAGTGTGGTGCGCATACATACAGACAGGTAACACTCAAATTTTTAAGCCCTAAATTTATTTAAAGAGATTATTTTAAAAAGGGAATATTGGAGCCAGGCAGTGGTGGTGCACGCCTTTAATCCCAGCACTTGGGAGGCAGAGACAGGCAGATCTCTGTGAGTTCAAGGCCAGCCTGGTCTACAGGAGCCAGTTCCAGGACAGGCTCCAAAGCTACAGAGAAACTGTCTCAAAAAAGAAAAAAACAAACAAACAAAAAAGGGAACATTAGAACAGAAACCTGACAGCCCACAATAAACTAGCTGACCAAATGATTCTGAAGAACAAGACTCCAGATGAGTTCTCATTTCCTGTCAGCAAAGCTCCACACTCTTTCAAGTCTGTCCTGCCCCAGTGAACTGTTCAGATAGCTGAACTTGGCTAGTTGAGGCTTACCTGATGGTGTCAGTGAATTCTATGGTGTCCAGTTTCTCTGACAACAGCTTTTTGACGTCTGCCCAATACAAGCGAGCAGATTTAGGAATGTCTTGTTCTATTTCAGAGTTTTCTGAATAGCCAGTCTCCGTTTCTGCCAGTTTCACACAGTCTTTCTGTTCTACTCGTTTACAATAGCCCAGGTAGCCAATCATAAATCCTAAAGACAGAAGTTGTAGAGCTAAATTCAGACTTCAGTTCTAACTTATCACCTTCTAATTAAATTCTAAGGATCTAAAAGAAGAACCTGAATCTCAGTTTTATGAAATTTTAAATTTCCACAATAGTCATTATTTTATACAGTGACCTGTTCAAGACATGGGTGAACACCTTGATGTACTACTAGAAGCTATCCCTGGAACTGTTCCAAATATCCTGTGTATATTCCTAATATAACATCCATAACTAAAAAAATATACAAAGTGTCTCCTGGCCTGAAATAAGACCTTTTTGAATTTCTTAAAATATATTCTTACCCATCAAGAAAAAGATGACTACTGCAACTGTCCCAAAGCAGAGTCTTCCATTAAACTTTCTGGGTTTTCTAACACCGGCCTTCATGTTACTGTCAGCATTCTCTTCTTCATCTACAGCCAGCTTCATCTCCACATGACTGTTATCTCCATCTACTTGCCGAGCCAGGCTAAACCGGGTGTATGACAATGGTTCTCCACCAAACTGGTGTTTTTTGAAAAGGAAAGGAAGTGATACAAAAAGTATGAATGAATTACAAAGTTTGGTCATAATATACTATGTACAATATACATAAGGGAAGCTTTCCAACATACTCTCCTCTGTGCCCAGTTCTGTCAACGGCAGATGAAGACTAGCCAACAGACTTCCCCAGGGTTTCTAGTTTGTAAGTTTCCTATAACCTTTTTAAGTTAATTTTTAAAAAAAGAGATGGGGTTCTCACCTCGTTTCTCAGACTGGCCCAGAACTTGGAGGTCAAGCAATCCTCAACACGACCTCCAGTGTAGCTGAAACTACTGGCACACATTTTAGTTCCACCTAGCTACATAACCTCCCAAACAGCCAGCGCTACCCCATTCTTACAGTGTTTCCCTAATTAATCTTAATCAAAACTGAGTTCAAGGACAACCTGAGACTACACAGCAAGACCCTGTCTCAAACACGTGAAACCAGAGTATGTCTTTCTTTTGTGGGATCTGTTATGCCTCAAGAGTACTAATCAGATAAAAGAATGCCTGGTAAGAATTTGGGGTGTTCTTTTCTGTACACTGAGTGAAATCAAGTTCCTCTACTGCATTTTTACAGATGGATGAAAATCATACCAAGTTAGAGATTGCTGATCTGGCTTGATCCATCATTCCGAGACGCCACAAGGAAGCACCTAACATTAGAACAGAGAAATATAATGAGATAGAGCTCACTGCATCAGATTAATGAGGGCCTTCCGTTCTATGTTAATTTATCAAACTTGATCCTAGATATACCATCACCTTTCTTGAAAAGCTTTGTGTTTATTGAATTAGAATCTCACTATGGAGTTCTAGCTGACCTTTAACTGAGATCCTACTGTATCAACTTCTCAGAACTGAGATTATAAGGATAACCATATCACCTGCTTCCTAGACATTAAGTAAAGTGTTTATAATTTATTGACACTATTTAATGTAATCCTTGCCTGGATGCTGTACCGAAGTGGACAGCAGAGGGAAAGCTATAAAGGATAGGACTGGGACATGGGACAAATAAGAAATCTTATGAATAATGTTATTAGATTCAGGGAGTGTGATACATTAGATCACTGTTCTTAGATTTAAAATTGAAGAACTTAAGAATTAAGAGTCGGGGATGGAGAGATGGCTCAGAGGTTAAGAGCACTGGCTGCTCTTCCAGAGGTCCTGAGTTCAATTCCCAGCAACCACATGGTGGCTCACAACCATCTGTAATGAGATCTGGTGCCCTCTTCAGGCCTGCAAGTATACATGCAAGCAGGACACTGTATATGTAATAAATAAATAAATCTTTAAAAAAAGAATTAAGAGTCATATCAACCAGGTAAAGTGCACATTCAGTTTCAGCACTCAGAAGGCAGAGGCAATTCTGAGTGTGAGCAGCCAGCCAGGGCTACACAGAGAAACCCTGTCTTGAAACACACACACACACACACACACACACACACACACACACACACACACACACAAAAAAAAAACCAACCAACCAACCAAAACCCCAAAAATATAGAAAAAAAAACTAGTTAGAATACTATCACTATTAAGTGACGTTTAAGTAATCAAAAGAACAGAGGTGGCAACCCCTTTCAATTTTACCAAATCGCCCAAACTGTCCTTGAACTCATGACCATTCTGCCTGTCTGATCTCATACATGTTCTCAGAAGCACAATCTCTTGCCCCTTCTGTTACTAAGTTTATCACTACACTGCACCACAAACCCAATCGCTGGAGCCAGAACGAGAAGGCCCCACCCTGAGTCAATTTCAATCATCTTTTTCTAGGAAAAACAGCTCACACTTGAACGCTTGTGTGAAATAGCTACCCTAAATTACTCCAGTCTAGCCTTGAGTTGGCATTTATTTAGCTTTGGAATTCTGAAGATCCAACCAAGAAAGGACACCTTATTCATGCTAAATCCTCTACTGCTTCACCATTAATGTGATAACACATTTAATTAAATAAATGACCTAAATAAGACCGAGCATTTTGAGTTTGAAGAAAACATGCTGGTGGTATCAACAACTAAATTTGGCTTTGTATAATTATAACCCAAGTATATATTTTTCCCAGAAACTTGGTGTTTTTATTTAATCTACAGAACCAAATTTGTTTGTTTTTTTTTCAAGACAAGCTTTCTCTGTAGCTTTGGCTGTCCTGGAACTAGCTCTTGTAGACCAGGCTGCCTCTGCCTCCCCAGTGCTGGGATTAAAGGCATGTACCACCACCACCCGGCCAGAACCAAAATTTAAAAAAAAAAAAAAAAAAAAAAATCAAATTATAGCCTTTAATCCCAACACTAGATACAAACCCTGCCTTAAAAAAAAAAGCCAGAAAAAAAATTACCCTGGGAAATTCCCATTTACCCTCATTACTAAACTTGCATTTGTGAACACCAGAGTAGTTCCAAAATAGTCACAAAGTGCAGACCTCAGGGAAGATAAACCCAGTTAGTCCTTAAATTTCATATGTAAAACTTCAGTCACTCACTTAAAATCTCACAGCAGCATAGCCTGCTTTATTCATTTGTTTGTTTATTTATGTTTTTGGAGGCAGTGTTTCTCTGTGAAGAGTCCCGCTGTCCAGGATCTCACTCTGTAGACTGGCCTGCCTCTGCCCCCTGAGAGCAGAGCGCCGGTGCCCAGAAACAGCTTTCTAGGAACCTCTTTTGAATTTCCTTCCAAGTTAAAGCACTGAATCTACTTTCTGCAAGCACGGCAGAGACAAATACCAGCGAAAACACCATTCCAACTCTAAGCTGGTAGCTGTGGAAGGGCCACGCTTAAATTAGCAAAAAACAATTCTCATTTGGCTTGTTATTCCAAGATGTCACCAATGCCAACAATCACTGACAAGAGAAAATTAATCTTAATTTTTCTCACATTATTTACTTAGAGATATTTTTTCACAAAGATTAGGAAAACCATTTAATTCTAATGATTTAAAAAATAAGGTTTTACATATTTTGATCCATGACCTTAGCATTGGGCTGTGAGATGGTAGATAAGTGAAGGTATTAGCCAGACTAAGCACAAACCAAACCAACACATGATTACCTTGAAATCTACTTTCAGCCATTTTATAACCACAGCTCTGTCCATGGGGTGGGGCAAAGGCAGAGTGAGATACCAAAATATTATTTCAGGTATCCATAGGTAGGATATTTCAGGTATCCAAGGTTAGGGTTAGGGTTCTCATAAGCACACTTCATTAGATAAATCCCTCTCAAAACCTTTGTGCTCACATAAAAGCAAGTTCCTCTAAGGACCTGATCCAGATCTGTCCCTTTTAAGTTCAGTGTCCACTATCTTCAAAATTAGACAGCACCAGTCCCTGACTTTACCCAGTCTTTTCTGTTCTTTGATATTTAAAAAACAAAAAACACTAGTCAAAGTTGTAAATACTTGTCAAGAGATGGTTTGTTTCGGCTTTTTATTTGTCTTTAAACAGGTTCTTACTCTTCAGTCTAGCTGGGATCAAAGGTGCGTGCCACCATGCCCACATGGTAAGCTCTTGGTTAAGAGCCCAATTTTCTTGGGTGTGGTGGCACAGGTCTTTAATCACTTTTAAACACTCTACAGAAGGAGTAGGTGTATCTCCAAGCTCCAGGCTACCTACCCTTGAGTTCAAGTGTGACTTTCACTAGAGAAGTCTCTATGGGCTGGAAATGAAAAAGCAATCGAGGAAATAAAGCTAGCAACCTGAAGGTCAGAACCACTGGGGGGTGGGGGGGTGGGAGGGGTGTCAATCAAGTGTATTTTGTGTTGCACTCGTCTGGAAGAGAAGGAACTCTACAGATTATAGTCCCACAAAGCCAGAGGTTCATTTTCAAGTAACTTCTACCGTTGTTTAATTCAAGGTTAACCTTGCTCCATTATAGATAAGCACATCGCCTAGCCTTAGGGAGGAGTTAGCTAGACTTGATCTCTACCCGTAATCAACACTAGGTTCAAACCCACTGTTTCTTGACAGCATTCCCTTAAAGCATATAACCCTTTAAAAAAATATATCGGTTTTCTGTATAAAGCAGAGTTTTAGCATAATCCTAAACCAAAAAAAAAAAAAATCAAACTCAGGAGGACCCACCCTGGCTAAATTACATTTTCTTTGTAGATAAAGCCCTGAATCAGCTTAAATGTCTTTTGTCAAAGAGGTCATATTTCACAGTTCTGAGCCAACTGCATTAGCCATTTAGCATTCTAAATTCATCTAATCCTAAAGATATCGGGTAGCCGAGAATTTCTGTAACACTATTATTTCCCATTTCAATCCTCATATTAAAAACAAAAAGCAAAGAAATTCAATTCACTGGATAATATAATAATAATGTTGCAAGATCATTTCATTTTAAGCACGGTACAAAGTATACTAACCGACGACTCTGCAAATACAATTTTCTTACCCTCATTCACTATTTTAGAGCTGTCCAACACTGTGAGCACGTTGACTTTTCTACAGTTATTTCTAAATAGCTCTTACAAAAGATATCTTATTCCCATGGTCTCTCAGCTTGAGGAGACTGCTAGCGAAATTCTTAGTATTACCTGCAATGTTCATATCTATTCTGCCCTGGAAAATTAGATTCCACACGCACGGCCAAGAGGCGGAGAGCGTGGCAAGAAAGACCCTGGTGGTGCCGCAGCTCCAATGTGCGGTTCTTGGAACCTCTCTAAACGCCCAGGACACTAGCGACCGAATAGAGAACAGCTTTGTCCTTTTCAGCTGTCGACGCCCGCCTGCGAGGAGCCCCAAGGTCACCCACGTACCCCGACAGCTTCCCTGGGGCGACTTCCTGGAGCAGCCACCACGTGTTCCCAGCGGAACGAGGCTGCGCTGCAGCGCGGTGGCCCTTTCACTCTCGAACCCGCGGCCTACAACCGGCCTGCAGCGCCGAGCCGGAGGGCGCAGGCTACGGCGGCTCCGCACCCACCCCGCTGCACCTGCAAGCCCCGGCTCCGCAGCTCCCTGCAGCCTCCCGACCCGCCGGCCCCGACCTCTCCCTCCAGTCCGCCCGCCGCGCGAGGAGCACGAGGCTCCGTGGCGCTGACAGGCGCGTCACTCACTCTGAGGCTCCTCCGCAGTGGGCGAGATGGCCGGTCGCGCTCCGCACACCTTCTGCAGCGACCGCTGCCTCCTCGCCTAAGCTTATAGCCCGGCCCCGCCCCCTACCGGCACGCTAGGCTTACGTCACTTCCTGCCGCACGTACACCTACCGAGGCGCTCCTTTCCAAGACCGCTGGAGGCGCGATGCGCGCGCAGCTAGGGCGTGCGCGGCGTTCAAGAGAAAAGGCGCCAAGGCGGCAGGTGTCGGGAGGGCGCCCGCGATTGGCTAGGCCGTTCTCCACCGCACCCCTCCCCCGCGGGCAGCGGGAGCTGGCGGGTCGCCCTGCCCCTAACCTTGACCGTGGAGCCAGCCACGCGGTGCAAGGTCAGAAGAGTTAGCCTTTACTCCGAAACGTTCCTGCTGGCGGTGAAGGACGCTTTGGTCTCCGCTGAAACCAAACCGTGAAAACGTTTTGCAGACTCGGAAATGCTTTGAAAAGGAAATACTTTAGTGTAAAATGCAAAATTTTTTTAAGATCTTCACAGGCAGCACGCGAGCCAAGCAAAGAGCTGGGAACTCTTACTTAAGTTAAAGACGGGAGGGAAAATAGAAACCAGAGATAAGATGTTAGATTAGCTTATCGCCTTTATTGGTGTTAGAGGATTGTTGCAATGCATAGCAAATAAAGTTCAGTTAAACTACAAACATTCACACCCTTTTCTTCCTATCTATAATTTACTGTCCAGTCTGAGATAAGTACACAAGGAACTACAAAGGGAGGGTGTCCTAGACCACAAAAGGATTACAGATAAAGGACTCCCTGGTGGAGCCCTTAGGGTCCCTGGAAATGTCTAAAAAAAAAAAAATGCTACTTCCCAGCCTCTGCTTTAGCCTTTGGTTTATCTGCCCTAAAATGCAGCAACTTATTTAGGGTTTGCTAATTGCTGGTCCCTTTACACCCTACTCGTGGCCGAACTGCACTACTCCTAAAATATATAATTTTATAATCCGGAGCACCACTACAAATGGTAGAAGATTGAATTCTTGGGCTAGGCATTGGGGGTTTGAGGGATCTTTTAGAAATTCAGATAATAAACCAGGCATGGGGTTGCAAGACTTTTTTTGGTTTTTCGAGACAGGGTTTCTCTGTAGCTTTGGCGCCTATCCTGGAGCAAGCTCTTGTAGACCAGGCTGGCCTCGAACTCACAGAGATCCTCCTGCCTCTGCCTTCCAAGTGCTAGTATTAAAGGCATGCGCCACCACTGCCCCAGTTGCAAGACTTTAAAAGCATTTAATACCAGCCCTCCAGGGGCACAGGCAGGCAGATCTCTGAATTCTAGGCCAGCCTGGTCTACTTAGAGAAAAAGGGACAGCCAGGGCTACACAGAGAAACCCTGTCTCAAAAAAACCAAAGAAATTTAGACAATTGACTGAGCCCTGGAAGAGAAGCACACAGCAGGGTGTGGTGCCCCAAATCTGCAATTCAGAGCTAATGAGTTCCAGGCCAGTATAGGCTACATAGCAAGAACTCCTGCCTCAAAAACAAAAAAACCAATGAAAACCGTGATGACAGTTGGGCAGTGATGGCGCATGCCTTAATCCCAGCACTCAGGAAGCAGAGGCAGGTGGATCTCTGTGAGTTCTAGCACAGCCTGGTCTATAGAGTTAGTTCCAGGACAGCCAGGGCTACACAGACAAACCCTGTCTCAAAAAGCAAAACAAACAAACAAAAAAACCAAAAAACCATAATGACATTTGAGATGAAAATCTTGTTTCTGTTTCATTTAAATATATATGTTTAAATGAATATATTATTATATGTTGTATTAATATAATATATATTAGTGTGTTTTGTATGAGCCTTGGTGCTCAGAAACAATATTTGGGAATTGGTTCTTTCCTCCCATATTGTGGCACCTGAGGATCAAATTTAGGTAATTTTTAAAAAAAATACTTATTTATTATGTATACAATATTCTGTCTGTGTGTATTATGTCTGCAGACCAGAAGAGGGCACCAGACCTCATTACAGATGGTTGTGAGCCACCATGTGGTTGCCGGGAATTGAACTCAGGACCTTTGGAAGAGCAGGCAGTGCTCCTAACCACTGAGCCATCTGTCCAGCCCAAATTTAGGTAATTTATCCCACTGAGCTATCCTCATGAAAATCTTTTTTTCTTAAAGACTGGGATTCATCGGGCGGTGTTAGCACACACCTTTAATCCCAGCACTCAGGAGGCAGAGACAGGTGGATATCTGTGAGTTTGAGGCTAGCCTGGTCTACAGAGCAAATTCCCGGACAGGCTCCAAAGCTAGAGAAACCCTGACTCAAAAAAACGAAACAAAAGAAAAGAAAAGAAAAAGCCTGGGTCTCATAGAGCCCAGGATGGTCTTGAGCTTCTGATCCTTCAGGCTCTCAGGTGCTGGGGTTGCAAACAGACATCACCACACCCAGGGTGCTGAAGATGGGAACCGAACCTCCTGGTTGGTGGGCAAGCACTCTACCAACTGAACTGCACCCAAGTCCGGAGGTGAAATGTATACCCTGTGACAAGAATGGCTTAGGAAACACTTATTGCCATTCATTTCTATGAAATTGCAATTAATGGGCTTTTTGTTGTTGTTGGGGTTTCTTTTAGGGTTTTTGTTGGTGGTGGTGGTGGAGGTGGTTTGGTTTTGTTTTGTGGTTTTCTCGAGGCAGGGTTTCCGTGTGGAGCCCTGGCTGTTTGGGAACTCACGCTGTAGACCAGGCTGGCCTTGAACTCATGGGTGAGAGTTGGTTCAGCTGCTAAGAGCACTGGCCTCTCCTGCTCCAGAGGACTCTTGTTTGATTCCCAGCATTTGTCTCCCCAGAGGTCCACACTCATCCATGCCTCCAGTTCTGGAGGAGCCAATGCCCTCTTCTGACCTCCTCTACAGGTGTACAGACATGCATGCGGGCAAAACACCAGAAATAAATACTTTTTAAATGGGGCTGGAGACATGACTCAGTGGTTGAGAGCAGTGTTGATCTTGCAGAGGACTCTAGTTCAGTCCTTAGCACCCACAAGGTGTGATGTCCCTAACTCCAGTCAAATGATATGACACTTAGAAGATCTGATCATCTAAATTCCTCTGGCACCAAACACTCAGGTGGTACACTCAGCATGCAGGCAAAAACACCCAGGCACATAAAAACAAAGTAAATACTCAAAATCTCAAAAAAGAATTTTTAAAATAAATGAATTAATTTTAAAAAAATCCACTGTTACCACCAATGTGTTTGGAGAAAAATGCTTTCATTTATTCCTTTGTTGTTGTTCGGTAACTATAAAACATGGAATTGTTCTCAGAGGAATTGTGTTATTCAGGACAATAGAATCTGTGCTCCTTGCACTGTGGTCATTCATATTTGGTTCAAGAATGACTCTTTTCTCTCTGAAGACAGCTGTGTTTCGTGTTGACCAAGGTAACAGCGTTGTTATGTATTGAGTAATGCTTCACGATGGGAAAAGAGATGTAAGGAGCGGGGTGGGGAGCCAGGCAGTGGTGGCACATGCCCTTAATTCCAGCACTCGGGAGGCAGAAGCCTGCGGAGCTCAGTGAGTTCGAGGTCAGCCTAGTCTATAAGAACAAGTTCCAGGACAGGCTCCAAAGCTAAAGAGAAATCCTGTCTTGAAAAACCAAAAAAAAAAAAAAAAAAAAAGAGTAGGGCGTGGTGAGGGGGTGTCCTGTATTACTGAGAAGCCAAAAAACAGAATGTGGACTTCAGGGGCACATAAGACAGATATGGGTGTGTATAATAGTGGAATGTGATTCCATCATTCAAAATGAAATTCTATCAGGCCAGGAGTGGTGGTGCACAATTTTAATTCCAGCACTCTGAAGAGGCAGAGGCAGGAGGATTACTGGTTTCAAGGTTATCCTGGTGTACGTAGTGAGTTTCACGATAGCCAGGGCTACATAGAAAAAGCCTGTTTCAAAAACCAAAGTAACAACAATAACAAAAATGAAATCCTATCATTTGCAACAACATATATGGAAATTGGGAGTAGAATGGTGGTTACCTGAGTCTGGGAAGAGAAAAGGGTGTGGGAAAATGTTGATCAAAAAGAACTGAGGTACAGTTAGACAGAAGCAAGAGGGCTGGGGAGACGGCTCTTGCCACCAGATGTCAGAACTGGAGTTCAGATTCCTAGAACCCCCTCAAAAGCTGGGTGAGCATGTGCTCTATCTGTAAGTCCAGTACTTGGAAGCAGATATGGATTCCCAAGGCAGAGTGCCTAGCTAGACGCGTGGAAGGGCCTAGCTCCAAGTTCTGTGGGAGATCCTGTCAGACAACCAAGTGGAGAACAGTTCATCTCTGGCCTTTGCACCCATATACACACATGTGCATCCAGATACACACATGAACATTTACGTATGAGAAAATATTTTAAGAAAGCACAGGAAAAAAAAAAAGAAAGCACAGGAGCAAGGGGTTCTAGTGTGATCTCTCACAGTAGGTTCATGTAATAACAACAATTTCAAGTTTCAGACCAGCCTGGGCTACATAGGAAATTCAAAGCTAGTCAGGGACACATAAGCTTCTAGAAAAGATTTTGAATGTTTTACCAAAGAAAAAAAATTATGTTTAAATTGATTTAAACATTACACACTGTCTGGGCGGCCCACACTTTTAATCCCAGCACTTGGTAAACAAAGGCAGCCTGATCCAGTGAGTTCCAGGACAGCCAGGACTGTTACACAGAGAAACCCTGTTCCAAAAAATAAAAAATAAAAATTACACACTGTGTAAATGTATCAAAGCATCACAAGGCACACTTTTTATGTTTTTGTGTATGGGTTAAATATAAATTTAATTTTAAAAACAGCATGCAAATGTTGAATGTGAACAAAAATAAAAGTGAGACTTAGTCTGTGACAGCCAAATGTCTTCCCAGAGACTCAGCTGAGGTTCTATTTTGTTCCAAATGATGACTTAGATTTAGTCAATATGTGTCTAGTACAAAGGGGGGGCAGAGAGGATGCTTTTATTTTTACTTATTTTATTTTTTGTTTGAGACAGTGTCTTTCTTTTTAGTCCCAGCTGTCTTGTAATTAACTAAGTAGACTGGGCTGGCTTCAAACTCAGCAATCCTCCTGTCTCTCAGTCTGAATGACGGGATAATGGCAAGAATCACCACACCTAGCTAGTCCCAATGTTTTTAATGTAAAAGTAAAACTGAATGAAAATATTTTATGTTAGGTATATTTCTTAAGATGAGCCTCTCTGCCGACACAAATAGTTCCAATCAGACCAAATTAGACCAAATAAAAGATGCCCATGTTTACTGCAGCACTCCGGGATGGCACCGGGAAAGCATGGCCGAGGGGCTGGAGAGATGGCTCAAGGGTTAAGAGCATTGCCTGTTCTTCCAAAGGTCCTGAGTTCAATTCCCAGCAACCACATGGTGGCTCACAACCATCTGTAATGAGGTCTGGTGCCCTCTTCTGGCCTTCAGGCATACACACAGACAGAATATTGTATACATAATAAATAAGTAAATATATTAAAAAAAAAAGAAGAAAGAAAGAAAGCATGGCCAAGGGGGAGAGAGAGAGACCACATGTTCCTTTTCTGGGCTGCAGCCTAAATAGCCTGTGGTAGTGGTCCCTCCCCTCCCTGGGGAGGGAGGGGTCACTGCTTGGGAGGTGGAGTCTGGACCAAGGCTACTCCCTGGGGAAGGGGCTTGAAATGAAGCTTCCTGCTCCAAGGATGGGTGCCAGGGCCTGGGATGACGCTTTCACCCAAACATTTTCTCCTCAGTCCCAGCTCTAAAAAAGAGCCTTTGCTGTTTCCCTACAAGAGCAAAGTCATAACACATATCTCATGTGAACTACAGACTAGGCACCAAAAAGCAACAAAGTTGGGTAGGGAAGGCATTGAGAACAAAGATCTGCCGGGTGATGGCACACAGACGGGAAGAGGCTTGTGAGCTTTTGTTTTTTTTTTTTATTTTGTTTTGTTGTTGTTTGATTTGTTGGGTTTTTTGTTTTGATTTGGTTATTTGGTTGGTTTTTTGAGACAGAATCTTTCTCCACAGCTCTGGCTGTCCTGAAGTTTACAGAGATCCACCAGCCTTGCCTCTCTCCCAAGTACTGGGGTTAAAAGCATGTGCCACCATGCCTGGTCTGGCTTTGAGGTTTAAAACAAATCTGTTTATGTTGTGTATATTTTATGACATTAAAAAAAAAAAACCAACACCAGTCTGGGTGTGGTGATGTGCACTTCAGTCCCAGTGCTGAGAGGCAGAGGCAAGCCCACCTCGGAGAGTTCAAGGCCAGTCTGGTCTATATAGTGAATTCCAGGACAACCAGGGCTATGTAGTGAGACCCTGTCTCAATTCCTCCTTGCCCCTCCTAAAAACCCAACCAAACCAAGCAGAAATGTCATTTGTCTGTCCTCCAAGTAAATGTTCCTTATGGAGTACTACATGCGGTTCAAATCATGGTAGAGCACTTTTGATCAATGTTTCTCAAACATTTTTAACTATGCTCCATGGAAAAATGCCATCTTCTCTCCCAACCTGTGTGTGTGTGTGTGTGTGTGTGTACCATGAAACTGAAATAAAAGTTCATGACAACACTCATACTATGTACATACATACTGAAGTTTTCTACGCTCTTCAAGACTAAGATTATAAAAATGCTGCTTTCAACCCATTTGGCTGATTTCCTGGTGGGCTGTGTGGCCTGTGTATGAAAACCTCAGGAGGTGGTCCAAGGCCTTCTTTCTCAGGAACAAACCTTCCCAGTGAGCAGAATAAAGGACTTACTCAAAGTGAAGGTTTCTGCCTGGTCCTCTGCCCATTGCTTCCACTCTCTAGCACCCTACACTTGAACAAATATTGACTTAGGTTTTTGAGTTGGGAGGCTGAGGCAGAAGGCACAGATGCAGGAAGCCTTTTGAAAGCCTCTCAAGTGGCGTCACATGCTTTGGCTGGTGATGGCAAAGCAGGTCTTCCTAGAGACCTCTAGACCACTCTCACCCACAGGGAGTTCTGACCACGGCGCCGGGGTAACATGCTGTCTCCTTTTTCGTTTCCACAGAATTGGAGCCCAGGGAAATAACTTTAGATCCAGACTCATAAAATATGAAACTCTGCTGCTTGGGAGCAGGATGAGGTCCAAAGAAGGGTGTGGTCATCAACCCATGCTCTTGAGAGTGGTACTGTTTCCCCGTCTTTTTTCTCCTTCCGACACTAACTTGGAACCTTCCATTTCCCTGTCCTTATACTAATGACCACATTATGGTCTAGTTTCCATAGGGCAAAAGGTAAACTCACACAAGACGATAGAATAGAAGCAATATCCAGGCTAATAGGAAGGAGTCTGCCCCACTTTACAGCAAACTCCAAGGTTATTTAGTTGGGGAAAGGAAAGTAATTAATTTTTAGTTAATTATAAGGATGTTTATACCAACTAATATAATGATGTAAAGATATAGGACATGAGGTTTAGTTACACTTGAGCAAAATAGAACTAACTTCATAATAGAATTTTCAGTTTGGAAGCAACGTTAACTCATGTGTTGGCCTTTACCTTAGTAAGTGCTCTGTAAATGAAAGCTAACTTTGCTGGGCAGTGATGGTGCACACCTTTAATCCTAGCACTTGGGAGGCAGAGACAGGTAGATCTCTGTGAGTTCAAGATCAGCCTGGTAACAAAGCAAGTTCCATTTCAGGACAGGCTCCAAAGCTACAGAGAAACCCTGTCTTGAAAAACCAAAAAAAAAAAAAAAAAAGAAAAGAAAGAAAAGACAAGAAAAGAAAGTTAAATTCATTACATACTACTACTTCATCCAAAGGAGTGGCTAGAGTCTCTCTTACATCTCCAATGAGAGTAAATATATAATTGCTGAAGAGACAGTTCCTCCCAGAACCTTGGGTAGTTTGAACTTAGATATGAAGCACTCCACCACAAAGAGGGGGTGGGCCTCATGTTGGAGGCCTGGTCTCTGGCTGACAGTACTATTGCTAGGCAATTAGAGAGTGTATTAAGTTCATTAATGGATGAATCTATTCATATGTTTGTTTGTTTGTTTGTTCACCCCTCAAAGCCCCGGAGAGCCCCCACTTCTCTCTGTCTCTCTCTCTCCAAACCCTGCCTGCTCAGAGAATCTGGGAACAAAGAAAAGGCATCAAAACGCCCAATTCCATATTCTTGGCAGCTAATGCAGCTTCCTCTCCTGAAGCTGCCAATCATCCAAGTCCCCACCTAAGTGCTCAGCTTTTGACCATCCTTGGGCGCAAACCCAGCTTGTGGCAGACCCGTCATCACCCCTTGCCTACAACCTATAAAGTCTCCCTGCTTTAGTTGGGGGGTAGAGGGGGGCTTAGTTCTGGGGAGGGGAAGGGGGTTCAGCTTCTCCAGCCTCCATCTCTGGGACTGGAGAACTCATCCGGGAGTTGCTTTGCTCAAACAACCTGTTTTATACTTTTTCAATTTGGCTTGACCCGGCTTACTGAGTCAGATGAGAAACTTATGGGGGTTGGGCCAGAAAACTTAATGGTTACAGCTGAATCAGCTGTTAGGAAGTGAGGCTAGTTAGAGGAAGGTCACTAGGGTGACTCTGCTTTCTGACAACTGTAGGGTGACCAGCTTCATCCCACTGTGGCCTTTGGCTATGGTTGTGCTGTTTCAGCACAATCCCAGAAAGACAATACCAAATGACCAGGGACTGAAGGTAGGAGCTAAAATAGGTCCTCTTTTTTTTTTTTTTTTTCTGAGACAGGGTTTCTCTGTAGCTTTGGAGTCTGTCCTGGAACTAGCTCTT
This sequence comes from Ondatra zibethicus, assembly GCA_004026605.1. Taxonomy (NCBI): domain Eukaryota; kingdom Metazoa; phylum Chordata; class Mammalia; order Rodentia; family Cricetidae; genus Ondatra; species Ondatra zibethicus. The sequence continues at coordinate 11,363 of PVIU01002199.1, read as the reverse complement.
GTAGACCAGGCTGGCCTCAAACTCAGAGATCTGCCTGCCTCTACCTCTCGAGTGCTGGGATTAAAGGTGTGCCACCACCGCCTGGCAAAATAGGTCCTCTTTTAGTCGTTCTTAGGTAAGTTGTCACAACCACAGAGACGTTAACCAACACAGACAGAAGGCTCTTAGCTGCCCTGAACTGCATTCCCTCTTCTACTTTCAGTAAATTAGATGGTGTCTGAAGACTGCTTTGCTGTCCCTAGAAATTCTTCTCAAGATGAGTATTCAGACCTCTTTCCCTACTGCTTAGCTTTTCTCGCTGCTGCAACCAGATGACATTACGCGGAGGACGTACAAGAGGAAAGATGTGTATTGGCTCCTAGTGTGAGAGACTTCAGTGCATCGTGGGAGGGAAGGCATGGCAGTGTGGCCCCCTCACATCATGGCAGGCCAGGACGCAGAGAATTCCAGGCTCTACTAGCTTTCTTTTTGTCTCCCGCATAAAAATTATTACATGCTATTCATTTACTCTGTGGTGGAGAAGGCACGCATGTCCCACAGCAGAGGACAATTTGCAGGGTTGGTTCTCTCTCCTCCCACCATGTGGGACTCTAAGAGCAAATTCAGATGATCAGGAGAAACAGCAAGTGTCCTTCCCACTGGGCCATCTCATCAGCTCCCTTCCCTTTCATTCTCCTGGGTCTCCAGCCGTGCTCAGGATGGGTCTTCCTCCTTGGTTAGTGCTCTGAAGTGTCCTCACAGACACTATCTCCTAGGCGATTCTAAATCCAGGCAAACAGTCAGTGAAGACCAACCACGGTGGCTGTGATTGAGTATCTCCCAACCTTCTGGCCACTTTTTAGAAGCGTGACACTACTGCTCTTTTCAGAAGGAATGGGGCCATCATTCTTTTGTTGGAAGTACTATAGCCAGCAGAGTTCAGAGGAAGAACATTTGTTTACTTGTTTCACCCAGGATCTTACTGTGTGGCCCAGGCTGTTCTAAAACTCAGTTTGTGGATCATGCTGACCTTGAACTCACAGACATGGACCTGCATCTGCCTGTTGAATGTTAGAATTAAAGGTATGTACCACCACACCTGATCTCATCAGTCTTATTTGAGCAAGGCAACTCCCGGGTGAGCTCTCCAGTCCCAGAGATTGAGGCCAGAGAAGCTGCATGCCTGGACTAAAGCAGGGAGCTTATATAGGTTATAGGCAAGGGGTTATGATGTGTCCACCACAAGCTGGATTTAAGTCCAAGGTGCCTTCCTTTTGTTTGGAGATTCTCTGAGTGGGCAGGGTTTGGGGAGAGAGAGAGAGAGAGAGAGAGAGAGAGAGAGAGAGAGAGAGAGAGAGGAATGGGACGTCCTGGGATCATTCACAGGCAAGCTGGAGATTCCAACTGAACAAACAACCATTCCATAAAGGACAATAGTTTGGTGGATCTCTGTGAGTTCAAGGACAGCCTGGTTTACAGAGTGAGTCCCAAGACAGCTAGGCCTACACAGAGAAACCCTGTATCATAAAACAAAAAACAAAACAAAAATATAGGACAATAGTTAAATTTTCTCAAGCGTATAGTTTAGGCTGGCATCATAAGGTCTTCAACACACCAGTTCATATAACCCTCATCAAAATCCTTAGAAATCAAAGCTGATATTACGACCATTTTCCAGGCACAGTATTGTGGAATATTATTTTAACTAGGCAAAGATGTGTTACGTTTGTTTATGCCGCCTTTGTTTGATTGTGAAAAGATATGCTGCTGTTTCATCTTACCTGCCTGATTGAGCTAATAAAAAGCTGAATGGCTAGACGGGAAAGATTAGGTAGGACTGGCTGGCAGAGAGAATAACTAAGAGGAGAATCTAGGCTCAAGAGAGAAGGAGGTAAGAATAAGAGAGAAAGAGAGGGACAAGCCCAGGGCCAGAAACCAGGCAGCGGTCAGCCAACCAGACACAAGGAGCAGTGAAAGGAAGATATACAGAAGGAAAGAAAGGTAAAAAGGCCCCAAGGAAAAACATAGATGAAGAGAAACAGGTTAGGCTAAAAGAGCTAAGATAAGGGCCAAGCATCTGTAACTAATAAGAAGTCTCCGTGTCATGACTGGGAGCTGGTGGGTGTCCCAGAAGAAAAACCTGCTACAGCATGGCAACTGGCCTTACACAGAAACAGAACAATGTGCCTACACTGAAATAACCAGAACTCAGAGCTAAGCCATCCAGCTTCTCGAACTCCACCCTCCACCTCCTCACAGAACCAATCACCATCTAGACTCCAGCACCACGTATTTTCCTCCTGACTTCTCAGTCACAGGGCTGCATGGACCACTTGTGAAGGGGTCAGGATCGGCCCAGGACATCCCAAGACCATCAGCATAAAGGAGATGTATTTGCCCCAGAGGGACAAAGGGCAAAGAATAAGAGACAAAGACAGGGCTGGGTGGTGGTGGTGCCCTCCTTTAATCCCAGCACTCGGGAGGCAGAGACAGGTGAAACTCTGGGAGTTCGAGGCTAGCCTGGTCTGCAGAATGAGTTCCAGGACAGACTCCAGAGCTACAGAGAAACCTTGTCTTGAAACGCCCCCGCCCCCAAAAAAAAAGAGAGAGAGAAAAGACAAGAAATAGAGGACTCTTGGGGGACAAAGGGCGCCTCAGGATAGAGAGGAGGCAGACATGGCCCAGAGGAAAATGACAGTTTATAAAAGGGGAAACCCTGTGTTAGGATGTCATTAATTTTAACTGGGCATGTTAATTACGTGAGTCAAAGGGAGCTTTTGCTTCTCCACTCAAAACCCTGATAACTAATCCTTGGTAGTCAATCTCAGGAGGAGGAAGTAGCCAAATAAGGGAATAGACCTTGGTGGCTAGCTTTAGGAATGTAATCTAAAGATTCCAGGTTTGCCACGCTCAGATTGGCGAGAGTCCCTTCACTTGAGTGGGACAATTTGAAGGAGTTCAGTCCCTATAAGATCCCCCAAGATTCAATTTCATTTTCAAAATCTGCATTCATATTTATATTGAAGGGCAATCCCAGATAATCATGAAAACCTCGACTCTGCAGTATAACTCTGCAGATGGCCCCGTTTGACAATCTCATGCAACCCCATTTCTGCTTCGGACAGCTGATTTTTTTACACTCCCAGGATCTGTATATCTGCCTTTGCTGAGGACAGCTAATAAACCAAAAGAATGATGTTAATTTTGTTTATAAAACGTTATTGAGTCAGTTTGGCGTCTCCTGTTTTCATCTACTCTTTTGTCTGTCTGAATTTTCCTGCCTCCATAATTAAAATCTGATGTCCTAATACTTTTGATAAACTTGTGTCATATGATCAAGCACTAATTAAGCTGAGAGAGTTTTTTGTATTTATGTTTGTTTAGATTAAGAAGAGGCCTTTGAAAAGAACATTGTAACTGTTGATATAATGGGAAAATTGAATAAATGTAGAAAGAAAGAAGCCACTCGGCTCAGCTGGGTGGCTCAGTGGTTAAAGGTGCCTGCTGCCAATCCTGACTGCCTGAGTTTGATTAAAATTTATATATATATATGAAGTTACAAAAGAAGGAATAAAAATCCAAAGTCAGCATATTCAATGTGCCAGAAAAATACCAAATCACCGGATCATCAGAATTTTTTTGGTTTTCTTGGCCTAATATGCATAGTAGACAAAATTTTCCTGTTTGGAAAGTGGTTATGCCCAAATTTTCATTTCTTAGACATGGAAATGTGGTCAAGGAGGCAACTTTATGGTGGTCACATCTGGGAGGGCTGGGCTGGCTCCCTCCGGTTCATGTCACCTGAGTCCTAAATGTGGGAAGAGCAGTATTTATAGCCGGGTCCCAAGGCCTCCGAGTCCCTAAACTATGTAGGGCCAGAGCTAGTGCTTGTCTCTGTCCTCTTATTTGGCCTATAACAATTCTGTAAGCTGGGAGGGAAGCCAACCCATTTTATAGATGAAGATGATAAGATCATTGGCTACAAATGAGGAACCTTTTTTTTTCTTTTACATTTTTCTCTGCTCCCCTCCCTGCCTCTCCTCTCCCTCCTTCAATCCTTCCCCAAGGTCCCATGCTCCCAATTTACTCAGGCGATCTTTTTTTTTTTTTTTTTTTTTTACTCAGGAGGTCTTTTTCTACTTTCTACTTCCCATGTAGATTAGATCTACGTAAGTCTCTCTTAGTGTCCATATTGTTGTCTAAGTTCTTTGGGATTGTGGTTTGTAGGCTGGCTTTCTTTGCTTTATGTTTAAAAACCACCTATGAGTAAGTACATGTGATAATTGTCTTTCTGTGTATGGGTTACCTCACTCAAAATAATGTTTTCTAGCTCCATCCATTTTCCTGCAAAATTTAAGCTGTCGTCATTTTTTTCTGCTGTGTAGTACTCCATTGTGTAAATGTAGCCACATTGTTCTTATCCATTCTTTGATCGAGGGGCATTTAGGTTGTTTCCAGTTTCTGGCTATGACAAACAAAGCTGCTATGAACATAGTTGAGCACATGTCCTTGTGGCACGATTGAGCATCCTTTGGATATAGACCCAAAAGTGGTATTACTGGGTCTTGAGGAAGGTTGTTTCCTAATTTTCTGAGAAATCACCACACTGACATCCAAAGGGGTTGTACCAGCTTGCATTCCCACCAGCAATGTAGAAATGTTTCCTTTTCTCCACAACCTCTACAGCATAAGTTGTCATCAGTGTTTTTGATTTTGGCCATTCTTATAGGTGTTAGATGGAATCTCAGAGTTGTTTTGATTTGCATTCCTCTGATGACTAAGGATGTTGAACATTTTCTTAAGTGTCTTTCAGCCATTTTAGATTCTTCTGTTGAGAGTTCTCTGTTTAGGTCAGTACTCCATTTTTTTTTTTCCAAGACAGGGTTTCTCTGTGGCTTTGGAGCCTGTCTTGGAACTAGCTCTGTAGACCAGGCTGGTCTCGAACTCACTCCTGAGCAGTACTCCATTTTTTTTTTACTGGATTATGTGATCTTTTGGTGTTCAATTTCTTGAGTTCTTTGTATATTTTGGAGATCAGACCTCCGTCTGATGTGGGGTTAGTGAAGATCTTTCCCCATTCTGTAGGCTGTCGTTTTGTCTTGTTGACTGTGTCCTTTGCTTTACAGAAGCTTTTCAGTTTCAGGAGGTCCCATTTATTAATTGTTTCTCTCAGTGTCTGTGCTGCTGGGGTTCTATTTAGGAAGTGGTTCCCTGTGCCAATGCGTTCAAGTGTACTTCCCACTTTCTCTTCTATAAGGTTCAGTGTGGCTGGCTTTATGTTGAGGTTTTTGATCCATTTGGACTTGAATTTTGTGCATGGTGATAGATATGGGTCTATTTTCATTTTTCTGCATGTTGATATACAGTTATGCCAGCACCACTTGTTAATATATGCTTTCTTTTTTCCATTTGATATTTTTTGTTTCTTTATCAAAGATCAGGTGTTCGAAGATGTGTGGATTGCTATCTGGGTCTTCTATTCGGTCCTCCTGTCTTTTCTTATGCCAGTACCAGGCTGTTTTCAGTACTATAGCTCTGTAGTATAGTTTGAAGTCAGGGATTGTGATGCCTCCACAAGTTCTTTTATTGCTCAGGATTGTTTTGGCTATCCTGGGTTTTTGCTTTTTCAAATGAAGTTGAGTACCGTTCTTTCGAGGTCTTTGAAGAATTTTTCTGGGATTTTGATGGGCATTGCGTTGAATCTGTGACGGAGCTTTTAATAGTAGAGCCCAGAGTCTTTGAAGTTTTGAGATTCTGTCTTAAAACTGGTTTTCATTGTATAGCAGGCACTGAATTATTTAAACTAATTTGGAAGACAAAAGATTGAAGCTTTCCTTTAATCCCAACACTTTGAAGGCAGAGGCAGGCAGATCTCAGCCTGATCTCCAGAGTGAGTTCCAGGACATCAGAGCTATAGCAAAAACCCTGTTCCCCACCTACTTTAAAAAAAAAAAATTGAAGCTTTGTTTCCACCGTAGAAGGATTTATATGCTCCTGTCTGTCTTGGGATTTTGATGACAGTGTCACGATTAAGCTCCTCCTAAAAACAAAACAAAACAAAACAACAACAATAAAAAAAACCCAAGTGAAACCAGGTGGTGGTGGCACACACTTTTAATTCCAGCACTCTGGAAGCAGCAACAGGTGGATCTCTGTGAGTTCGAGGCCAGCCTGGTCTACAGAGCTTGTTCCAGGAGAGGTTCCAAAGCTACAGAGAAACCCTGTCTTGAAAAATCAAAAACAACAAACAAACAAAAAACCCAAGTGACTAGGTCAAAAGTGTGCCTAAGGTAACTCTCCCAAATGCTCCCCTAGAAGTGGTATCCCCTGCAGAGGGATTTATAATCAGCTTAACTAATGAGATGAATGTCCATGCTGCCTAAGAAACCATGGTTAAAGACAGCTAACCTAAAGTTAAGCATGAGCTGGGTGGTGGTGGCACACGCCTTTAATCCCAGCACTCGGGAGGTAGAGGCAGGCGGATCTCTGCGAGTTCGAGGTCAGCCTGGTCTATAAGAGCTAGTTCCAGGACAGGCTCCAAAGCTACAGAGAAATGCTGTCTCGGAAAACAAAACAAAACAATAAAAAGTATAAGTGTGACAACGCAACTCGAAGCTTGCATGAGAGTACTGCTTCTGGGGGGACTGGTTAAGAACACTGGCTGCTCTTCCAGAAAACCAGGACTCAAGTCCCAGCACCTACATATTATTACACCCACAGGAAACTCCAGTTCCATGACATCTGATACCCTCACACAGACAGACATGCAGGCAAAATACCAATGCACAAAAAATAAAAATAAGTCATCTTAAAAAACAAGCCGGGTGGTGGTGGCACACACCTTAATCCCAGCACTCGGGAGGCAGAGGCAGGCGGATCTCTGTGAGTTCAAGGTCAGCCTGGTCTACAAGAGCTAGTTCCAGGACAGGCTCCAAAGCCACAGAGAAACCCTGTCTCGAAAAACCAAATAAAATAAAATAAAATAAAGCTTATTGCTTCTGAGTCAGGTAAAGAGGCACAAACCTTTAATTCCAGCACTTGGGAGACAGATGTAAGTGTGTCTCTGTGAGTTCGAGGCCAGCCTGGTCTATTAGAGTGAGTTCCAGGACAGCCAGGGCTACATAGTGAGATTCTGTCTCTAAAAAACAAAAAAACACCCTTCCCCCACCAGGAAAAAAAAAAAAGAAAAGAAGGAAGGAACAAGAAAACAAGAAAAAATTTGCTGCTTCTGAAACTGGGTTATAGTGAGATCTGGATCTTTATTTATATCCCTCGCTTCTGTAATAAAGTCAAATCCAGGAGTTACTGTGAGCAATAACAGCAGCAAGAGCTGAAAAGAGAGAATCCTGGAGAAAGAGCCCGTCCTGCTGAGCCCCACCACCTCTTCATTCCAGGCCAGTCAGTCTCCTCTGGGGCTAAAATGGAGCTCTCTCAGCTTGACATCAAGAGACAGCAGATTCCCCTGCGGAGTTAGCATGAAAGAGCCTTTCCCCAGGGAGCCTTGACTCCAGCCCAGAACACCTTAAACTTTAATGTGTGTGCAGATTCTGATTTAGAAGGTTAAGGGGGTGGGAATGACTTTGCATTTCTAACAAGCTGGGCTGCTGGACTGCAGGAGAAGGGAATTATATTAGCTGCTCCTTCTCCTCCCCACAGCTAGGGCACTGTGTGGCCAGCTGGTATGGTATCTGCCTGCCTGGCAGTTATATTTTTCGTAGCTGGGCGGTCTATTGTTCTACAATATCTTTTGGTGACGCTGACAATTCCTGAGGCTATCCCATCCAAAGTTAAATCAAGCAGCCTTGGAGACAATCCGCCTGTCCTAATTCTTGTGAGGATTCTCCCTCCTGAGAAGACACTAGATACCAGTCTGAAGAGCACACTGGTTCTCTTGCTCTGTACAAATAAAGTGAGTGGCCTTCCAAATCAGTGTCCCATGCCCTTGGCTAACAGATTTCTTGATAACCTTGAATGAGCTAATAAAATGAAGTTTCTGAAAGTACAAGCCAGAGGAACAGCCGGTGAACTCTATCAGGTGCCCTGGAAAGGGCTGCTCATTGACTAGCTAGCTGGTCTTCACAGCCCCACGCTGGAAGCACTCCTGCAAACAGGTCATGGCTAGAGCTAGGGTAGGATTTTCCTAAAGCAAATTCCATCAATGTCCCAATCTCAAAGAAATAAAAGTAACAACAAGAATCTTACTGGGAAGCAAATACAAAAATCACGATTTTCCCTGCTCCCACCCACTTATATAGTCATAAGACAAGAAGGAAACAGATCCTGAAGGACATACTTGGAGAACTTCCATTGAGGGCCTGGTTAAGATCCTTGAGTCTGGCATTAGACTTGGCCCACTTCTTTTTCCCAGGTCTCAGATTCCAAGCGCGATCACTCAGCTGGGCAGCAGTAGTGCACATATGCCTTTGCCTTTAATCCCAGCACTCGGGAGGCAGAATGCACATTGTGAGTTCGAGGCCAGCCTGGTCTATAGAGCCAGTTCCTGGACAGCCAGGGAGGTTTCACAGAGAAATCCTGTCACACACACACACACACACACACACACACACACACACACACACACACAAAAAAAGTCAGTCAGAGAGGGTGGTGGATAGAACCCACCAATCATCTCTTCATCTCTTGCCTAGAACAGGCTCACCGATTATCTCTTCATGAGACTCTAATCAGCATCTTTCTGGCCCACCCAGACTTTCAGCACTCCAGTCTATCTGGAATCTCTGGGCAGTTAGCTTCTGAAGGTCCAGCCTTTGGCCGTGGCCAATTTTTCTCTGGATGCTGGGCACAGTCACTGGGCTGGATCCAGGCTTGTGTTGAGGCCTGACTGGCAGAGGGTACCTACCCAGTGCTGGTGTGAACAGCATCTACTGCCTCTGTCGAGACTGTACTGTCTCACCCTGTTCCTAGGCCTGTGTTTTCTCTGGGATGATTTGTGCAGCCCCTACTTCCTGTCTCAGGGATGCCTCTGATTTTCCACCTGTTCACAGAATAGACTCTATGCCCGAGAATGGCTGTGCCTTCATCGCCACACACCCATTCTGTCAGCTATCTACTGTGCGGCTGCAGCAGGCTCTGTTAAGCCATAGTAATCAAGAGTTTCTCCCGAGCAACCCTCCAGCTCTCCTGATGATGTGTCCATCAGGTGCCTTCAGGGGAGAGGTCTTTTCAAGGTGTGCCATTCTTGTCCAGCATCAAGAGCATTTGGAATATTTCAGGAGGCATTCTTCTTCCATGAGCAGACATCAGAGACACATGGCCAGGACAGCAAGCTCACTACAATCTTCTATAATGACCTGCTCCCAAGAGCTTTTGTAGGAACAAACTAGCCACGAGATGTACACGGACACCACATATTGCCTAAGGGAAGGTATGTGATGAGCTGAAGGCCAGACACCACACCTCCCACTCAGATCTCTGAGGCTCATGGGATTTTTCTCTGACCCTTGTGTCTTTAAGTTCCAGAACCTGCCTTCCCCTCAGGTGCCTTGGTGACCCACTCAAACCTGCATTCAACCTGCCCCAAAGACAGCCCAACAGCCTGCTCCCCGAGGCTGGTCTCCTACAGCACATGTCATCTGCTTCTGTTCTTGGCAGGCTTAAGGGACAGTCTTTCTAGTCCTGGGGCCTCTCCCCATAGCCATCTCTAGGTTTTCAACACATGTTTCTTGAATGGAGCACCCATGGGCCTGGGTTCAAGCCAAGCAAGCTCTGTTAGGAAGTAATGTCTTCAGATCAGAGGCCCTGAAGCGGGACACTGTCACGAGGTCCGAGGCTGCTGATGTTTGACATACAGCAGAGTCTAATATCTTCACGCGCTTGGGGCAAGTGGCAACTTTCCACAAGGAGACAAAACATTGGCACATCCTGTTTCGGTACTTCAGCCTGTCATCCCAGGCCACTTCCTGAGAAGTGCAAGGACATTGGCTTAGCCAGGCTTCACATGGCCTGGCTTGGGTTGTGTGATGGATTCCCTCTGCAGGACGCCAGGCCACGAGGACTTTAGCTCCCACCCCTGCAGTCCGGAAGGTATTCAAGGCAGCTTGGGGACCAAAGGAGCCTAGTTTGGAAACCAACATTAAGTTCTCTAATTGCCTTAGAGATGCTGATGTGAGCGTAACTATAGCTCTGAAGCCTTGCTCAACTCCTGCCCTGGAACTGAAAGGAGCAGGGCCATTGACTCAGATAATAGTGGGATTTGTTTTCCTTCTCTCTTCATGCTTGTCTCAACACCTGTCAATCATTTGGATCTCCTTAAAGCCAGAAACCTCGGTGCCATATTTATTTGCTCCTATCACAGATGTATCTTTGTTTTGTTTTGTTTTGAGACAGGATTTCTCTTTGTAGCCCTGGCTGTCCTGGAACTTGCTCTGTAGACCAAGCTGTGCTGGAACTCACAGAGATCCACCTGCCTCTGCCTCCCGAGTGCTGGGATCAAAGGCATGTGCCACCACCACCAGGCTAAACTAGTGTAAGTATATTTTTAAAAGTGAAAATAAGCCAGGTAATGGCGGCATATGCCTTTAATCCCAGCACGTGGGAGGCAGAGGCAGGTGGATCTCTGTGAGTTCAAGGCCAATCTGGGTTTATAAAGCCAGTTCTAGGATAGTCAGAGCTGTTACACAGAGAAACCCTGTCTCCCAAAACAAAAACAAAAGGAAAAGTTATTATTATTAATTCAGTGGCGACTCCTTCCTCCAGTAGCAGCCCTTGCTGTTGGCAGAATGGAATGATTGTCCTGGGTTTAATTTCAATGCTGCTGTTTATAAAATTAAAGGGTCCATATCTCTTGTCCAGCCACACCCTTACTTTCCAACAGTTTCCTATGACCTTAGATCCATCAGCACAGGAAAGAGTAAGATCAGCAGAGAGCCATAAACTTAGCTTCAGAGGTTAGCTGATAAACTGTGCTAACCTTTCTGTTGCTGTGATAACTTGGGGAAACCACCGGTTTATTTCATCTTAGAACTCTCAGGCAATCAAGATAACTTTTAAAACATTAATAGATTAAAAGTGTAGTGTAAGTGGCCGGGTGTGATGGTGCACACCTTCAATCCCAATGCCAAGGAGGCAGAGGCAGGCGGCTCTCTGAGTTCAACGCCAGCTTGGTGTACAGAGTGAGCTCTAGGACTGCCAGGGCTGCACAGAGGAACTCTGTCTCTAAAACAACAACAAAGCAAACGAACGAACAAGCAAGTTCTTGTAGGTTAAATGGTGACTGTAATTCAGTGTTTAAAATTTCAAAATGTACATGATAGATGCCCAAAACGTGTTTGAGAGGTTGGTTTTTCAAGACTGGGGAGATGGCTCACTGGATAGGAGTGTGTCTGCTCCACAAACATAGGGATCCTAGTTTGAATCTCCAGCAT